>JARQOC010000012.1:91084575-91132597 GCA_033576535.1 Allobates femoralis
ACTGAGTTCCCCCGGTCCTTGCAGCCAATGCAACTACCCATACCCTCCATTACTATAATGACCTAAGACTAATATCCTCAATAAACCAAAGCTCCTACTCTCATCTGCAAGATTTTTTGCAAACTTCGACAATATTCTGGAATGTGTCACACCAGACAATTTGATTCCCAATGCCGACAGTTTTAAGTGTGCTCTAAAAACACATTTCTTTAGACTGGCCTCCCATCTCCCCTCACTTATCTAATTAATACCATTTTGCTATTTTAAAATTTTCCACTGAAACTAGTCCCTTGTGCCATTGTCTACACCATGTATGCACTTAATAGCATTTTATCTGTACTTGTGCAGATTCTCGCTGGTGACTGGTTCATGCAGTGCTATGTGAATACCCAATTTAATATACTTACAGCCGGGCCATATACTGTATTTTTCACATTATAAGACTCGGTTTTCCCCCTCAAAATTGGGAGGAGAACGGGGGTGCATCTTAAAATCCGAATCTTAAACAAAAATAAAACAGGAAAAATCTTATCGAGGGTGGGTTGCAGAGGTGATGGGGGGAGGGATGCAGGAGGCGGGTTTCACAGAACCACGCAGGGTGGGGGCAAAGCTCGGAGCTGCGAGGGGGGTAGTGTGTGCCACCATTATCCATGTCCCAGCATGCATTGCCAAGCTGCAATTCATGCTCTAGTGTCCAGACCTCCAGAAAATGGCTGCGGATCGCAATGTTCATAGGCGCTGACACTACAGCATGAGTTGCAGCTCGGCAATGCATGCTGAGACATGGACAATGGCGGCGCCCACCGGATGTTTCTGCGGGGACCACCACAGCTTTGGGCTTTGCCCTCACCGTTCATGGACTCGTGAAGCCTGCCTCCAGCACCCCCGCTCAACCCCTGCAGCCCACCCTTTGTAAGCCATGGCGGGTCCAGTATGGGGGAGGCTATGTTCAAGGATGGTGGATACATGTATCAGGATGGGAAACATATGTCAGGCGGGGGCACATATACCAGCATAGGGGACATATACACAAGGATGGGGGATCATATATACCAGGATGGAGACATATATAGCAGGATGGGGACCATAAATGCCAGGATGGAAAGGTCATGTACAAGGATGGGGGACATATACACCAGGATGGACTACATATATACCAGGATGGGGGACATATTTACTGATTGTAAGTCGGACACTGGCATTATAAGTCGGACCCCATTTAACATTGAAAATGTTTTTTTCTCTTTTCCTTAACCAAATTTGTGCATATTATAAAACGCAAACTATTGTAATACAAGTACTTTAAAGGGAACTTGTCACCCCCTATGGGCATTTTAAACTGTGCCCACCAGCTTACACATCATGGAAATGGGGTTCTAGTATGTGCCTAAACTGACCCCTCATACCTGTGAAAACAACTTTTATTGTGTCCAGCGGTGGCCTCCTATTGAGTCACAGAGGCTGCTATATGGTCATGGTGGCTAAACCCCTCGCCACCCCTCCTGGCTGCAAAACCCGCCCAGCATGTTTTAAACTTCCGCCCATCCTCTGGACGTCTCGCGAGATTTTTGAAGTCTCACGAGACATCTGCACTATGTTCTATGGAGCGAGGACACCTGCTCCACTGCGCCGTCACGAGTGCTCTTCTAACTCAAGCGCCGTCCAGAGGAGAGGCGGGAAGTTTAAAACATGCTGAGCGGGTTTTGCAGCAGGAGAGCCGGCAAGGGTTTTAGCCTCCATGACCATATAGAAGCCTCTGTTACTCAATAGGAGGCCACCACTGGACACAATAAAAGTTATTTTCACCGATATGAGGGGTCAGTCTGGGCACATACAGAGGTTACTGGAACCCCATTTACATGATGTCTAAGATGGTTGGCACAGTTTAAAATGCCCAAAGACGGTGACAGGTTCCCTTTAAACCCTTTACCTTTCATATCTCTCCCATTTCCTTATAGATTGTAGCTTGTGAGCAGGATCCTCTCTTTTCGTATCTGTTGAATTGTGTTATTCTGTGATGTCTTTGTCTGCACATGTCCCCTCTAAAATGTAAATAGCTGTGGAATATATTTTGCTATAGAACAGATTGTATGGTGAATTTTCTCCTGTGACCCTTGTGAAAATAATGAACTTGTAGACAAGACAACCTTTTTAAGGGAATAATTAGATTTTTTTTTCGCGGCTCAACATTAATTCTGTGAAGCATTCAAGGTGCTCACCAAATATCTATATAAATTCCTTGCGGGGTGTAGTTTTCAAAATGAGGTCACCTATGGGGGTTTCCAGTAGTTAAGCATATCAGGGACTCTGCAAATTAAACATGGCGTCCACTATCGATTCTGGTTGATTTGGCGCTCCAAAAGTCTGATAGTGCTTTTCCCCTTCCAAACCATGCCATGCACCAAAACAGTAGCTTTAATCCACATATGGGGTATCAGCGTGCTCAGCAGAAGTTACACAACAAATTGTATGGTGCATTGTTCCTGTGTGTACCCTTGTGATAATAAAACATTTGTGTAAAAAAATACATTTTTGTGTAAAAAATTGTGATTTTTTTTATTTTCGTGGCTCAACACTGTAAAGTTCTGTGAAGAACTTGGGTTAACAATGTACTCACCACTCATCTAGATAAATTCCTTGAGGGGTGTAGTTTCCAAAATTAAGTTACTGATGGGGGGCTTCCACTGTTTAGGCACATCAAGGTCTCTCCAAATGTGGCATGGCATCTGCTATTGATTCCAGCTGATTTGGCGCTCCAAATGTCAAGTGGTGCTCCTTCATTCCAAACCGTGCTATACATCTAAACACTAGTTTTAAGCCACATATGGGGTATCAGCGAACTCAGGAGAAATTACACAACAAATTGTATGGTGCATTTTTTTTCCTGTTACCCTTTGAAAATAAAACATTTGGGGCTATAGTGACATGTTTTTGGAAAAACGTGATTGTTAATTTTCACGGCTCAGTGTTATAACATTCTGTAAAGCTCCTAGAGGATCAAGGTGCTCATCACACATCTAGATCAGTTCATTGAGGGGTTTATGATGTGAAAAGAAAAGAAAACATAATTTATTCAACCATAAAAAATGAAATACAGGAGATTTGAGGGATGGATGTGTTTCACGGACTACAGCTATTACATGTGATCAACATACTTCAACATGTCAACACCTGAACCTGTTAAAGTATGTTCATCACATGAAATGGCTGTAGAGCATGAAGCACCCTCATTATTATAATAATAATAATTATTATTATTATAGCACCATTTATTCCATGGTACTTTACATGTGAAAAGGGACAAACATAGACAAGTACAATAATTATAAACAATACAAGTCACAGACAAGCACAGAAGGGGAGAGGATCCTTTTCGCGAGGGCTCACAGTCTACAAGGGATGGGTGAGAATACAGTAAATGAGAGGAGAAGAACCTGCCTGTGAGGGCTCACAGTCTAGAAGGGATGGGTGAGGATACAGTAGATGAGGAGAGCGAGCCTGCCCATGAGGGATTACTGTCTACAAGGGATGGGTGACAAGGGACAGTCTACAAGGGACAGATTGTCTATGATATATAAAACTATATTAAAACAGTAGCTTCATTTGATTTGTTCATTAATAATAGTGAGACCTTCTGGGCTCAAGATAGCCAGTTTAAAGATCCAGTAGGATTCCCTCGTATCGAGTAGTGTAAAACGATCAGAAATAGTAGCAGGGATATGTTCTAAAGCATAACTTTAAGATTTTCAGTCTTTTTTGTGTTGTAATAAAAAGTTTTTTGGCACTCTGTGAGTTAGTGTGCCTTGTCTAATATTAAACAGGATATACGGAATTTGATGGCAGGCACCATTCACAATAGGCAGGTAGCTGTCAACTACCTGCCTATTATGCCAGGCACCATTCACGCTGATATGGAGCAGTCTGAGACTGCTTCTGTTGATGATTTTTCAGCATCCAGTGATGTCATGACTACAGACGTGCAGCTTTCCCCTCTGTAGATGGGTGTCAAGCTGATTGACAGCCGGCTCCACCAATCAGGTAGCAGGAAGCCGGCTGTTAATCAGCGTGACATCGGCTATGCATTCACTTCCGCAAAGCAGAGCAGAAAAGATGTGGGGGGATCAAACCACCCACTGTTGGACAAAGTGTGGGCTTTGGCCTCTGTGACAGCAAGTACACTCGGTGGCAAATCTTTTCGGCCGTGAGGACGTGCCTTTTGTCTCCAGGGACACTCCATTAGAAGGGCCAAAAGCAGGAAGGACAGCGGAATGCATGCTATATTCCACAGTATCTGATGGCCAGAGAGTGCGCACTTCCGCTATCATTATTGCGGAGGCAAGCGGTTATGTCATTTCCGGTACACAACGGAACATGTGACCAACTGCCGGGACCTTTAAATCAGAGCTCTAAGCAGCGGTTGCGTGTGGCACATGCGACTACACACAGACACCATGTGGTGAGTAGTTTAACAAGTAAATCTTGGAACAGTTGTTCTGTGGGAGAGATTTGCTGTCTCCCTGCGTTTACTGTTACTCTTAGGGTACCGTTACTCGCAGAGATATCGCTGGGAGATCTCTAAAATCGCTGAGGACATCTGTTGGACATTGCTGGGGAGTTGTCACACGTGCAGATAATGTGCACGACACCCCTGCAATGTTGCGAGCAGAGATCGTTCGCACAACCCAGCGATCGGTCCCTGCTCATTGTGGTCAATGGCTGAAACCTTTATCCACATCGTTATCGTGGTGTCACACACAAATATGCAGCAGGTTTGCTGATCGCAGATCGCTTGATTTAGCAACAGGTTCTCAAATCTGCCATCAGTGATCCAAAGATTTATCACACCCATATCTCGGTTTTACACGCAACGACGTCCTAACGATGTTGTTTGAGCGATACAAAACCCGTGACGTATCAGCAATATCTCTCATGATATCACTGCGTGTAACGGTAACCTTAAGGGGAACATATGACCATTAAATAAGAGTGTTTTTCTACGGTTTTATTCCTCTAGAAACCACCTTTACGCCATACATATGGGGTTACTTTCTACGAGTAACTCTAATATGGCCAAACTCCTCTGAAGATAATAGCGCCAATAAAATGGGTCAGGAGAAATTCTTACATGGCTAATTATTGATTCCGTAAGCTTGGAGGTTTGGGTGCCGTGTGATGAGGGGCATGAGGCTACAAGAGGATTTAAGAAGGAAATGAACTGTGAATAAACCCGGTGAGAACGTTTTATGTTTATCAGTGAATGGGGAATAAGGGTACCATTACGTGTCGCAACATTGCATGCAATTTCACTTGCAACTTACTGGTTGCAGTGAAATCATTGACACATTGTTCCATTTTGTTGCTGTGTACAAATGTAACAATGTGTCCATGATTTCACTGCAACCAGTAAGTTGCAAGTGAAATTGCATGCAATGTTGCGACGTGTAACGGTACCCAAAGATTCATACACTTTTTATTTGTCAACCTCTTGGTTTATCTAGGAATGGTTTATGACATTACAAAAAAATTATGACATCACACAAGATGGAGGTGTTATGAGTTAGGAGACAACTCATAGTTTAAATGCAATATAAGAGGATACCCCTGAGGTTCTGGTTCTTAATTTATGATTGAAACTGATAGCATCAATATTGTGCTTAATACGGGAGGGATGATTAAAATATCACACTCATCTATCAAGTTTATTTGTTAGACTTTTCTGTGTGTTGTTCTGTCTATGTTTTGCAATAGTACAGTATTGTCTATCCTTTTTAAATTTAATTAGTAAAAGTTATATTTTAAGACTTTCTTTGACACCACTTGCTAAGACTGGTCAGAGTGGAAACAATGCCTCTGCTATTCTACTCTGCCCTATTTACCCCACCACTCTCTGCCAGGGATGAACAGCGGGGACTGGCGCCATTCACAACAGGCATGTAGGTGCGGCTACTTGCCTGTTAGTGCTTGGGCACTTTCTTAAAGAGGACCTGTCACCAAACCAGGCATGGTGATCTAATTACAGCACTGGATGCAGGGGGTGTGAATCTGCCCTTCAGCTCCAGCCTCTAGCCACCTCCTTAGTGGCTGGAGCATGTACGTTTTCGAAGTGTATTATCTCGGGGTACAGGGCTGCTCAAGTGCTAGGTGACCCCTTGTCTGCATGCATCCAGTGCTGTAATTAGATCACCATGCCTGGTTTGGTGACAGGTCCTCTTTAAGTAAAAATTCCCCATTAATCCCATGGGTATTTAATCCATTATGCATGCTTAAATGGTGCGGCCCACATACTGTAGACCGCATGCACATTCAAGGAGATACAGTGGGGAAACAGTATTTAGTCAGCCTCCAATTGTGCAAGTTCTCCTACTTATAAAGATGATGGAGGCCTGTAATTGACATCATAGGTGACCTCAACTATGAGAGACAAAATGAGAAAACAAATCCTGAAAATCACATTGTCTGATTTGGAAATACATTTTTTTCAAATTTTGGTGGAAAATAAGTATTTAGTCACCTACAAATAAGCAAGATTTCTGGCTCTCACAGACTTGTAACTTCTTTTTTAAGAGGCTCCTCTGTCCTCCACTCATTACCTGTAGTACTAGCATCTGTTTGAACTTGTTATCAGTAAATAAGACACCTGTCCACAACCTCAAACAGTCACACTCCAAACTCCACTATGGTGAATACAAAAGAGCTGTTGAAGAACACTAGAAGCAAAATTGTAGCCCTGCACCAGGCTGGGAAGACTGAAACTACAATAGGCAAGCAGCTTGGTGTGAAGAAATCAACTGTGGGAGCAATAATTCAAAAATTGAAGGCACACAAGACCACTGATAATCTCCCTCGATCTGGGGCTCCGCGCAAGATCTCACCCCATGGCTTCAAAATGATCTCAAGAACGGTGAGCAGAAATCCTAGAACTACACAGGCGACCTAATGAATGACCTGCAGAGAGCTGGGACCAACGTTACACAGACTACCATCAGTAACCTCTACACCGCCAGGAACTCAGATCCTGTAGTGCCAGACGTGTCCACCTGCTTAAGCCATTACATGTCCGGGCCTGTCTGAAGTTTCTAGAGAGCATTTCGATGATCCAGAAGATTACTGGGAGAATGTCATATGGTCAGATGAAACCAAAGTAGAACTGTTTGGTAGAAACACAACTCGTCGAGTTTGGAAGAGAAAAAATGATGAGTTGCACCCAAAGAACATCATACCTACTGTGAAGCATGGGGATGGCAACATCATGCTTTGGGGCTGTTTATCTGCCAAGGGACTGATCCGTATACATGAAAGAATGAATGGGGCCATGTTTCGTGAGATTTTGAGTGCAAACCTCCTTCCATCAGCATGACATGAAGATGAAACATGGCCGGGTCTTTCAGCATGACAATGATACAAAGCACACCGCCAGGACAATGAAGGAGTGGCTTCATAAGAAGCATTTTAAGGTGTTGGAGTGGCCTAGCCAGTCTCCAGATCTCAACACTATAGAATACCTTTGGAGGGAGTTGAAAATCCATGTTCATGTTGCCAGTGACTTCCCCAAAACATCACTGAGGAGATCTGCATGGAGGAATGGACCAACATACCACCAACAGCATGTGCCAACCTTGGGAAGACTTACAGAAAACTTTTAACCTCTGTCATTGCCAATAAAGGTTACATACAAAGTATTGAGATGAACTTTTGTTATTGACTAAATACTTATTTTCCACCAAAATTTGAAAAAAATGTCTTTCCAAATCAGACAATGTGATTTTCAGGATTTGTTTTTGTGGCACCACGCTGGTTGGGACCCCATGGAGGGGTACTGTACCCATGAAAGAATGTGTAGTATTCGAATTTGAGACTTTCAAAACACCCATTCACACACATACACACACCCTAGAGCAGGGGACTGTAGGTGGACCTGTTGTAGGGAGGACCCAGTCCCTGGGAGGAGCTCAGACAGGGGGTAGAAAATTGTGTGGGTGACAGAAGAGTTAGAACAGTTACTGTGAGGAAGAGCTCCAATGGGGAGTGAGGAGTGGACGGCGGAGGTGCCGTCAGGACTGAAAGGGACCCTAGGGGCACCAGTTGTTGCGGTGCACCCAAATCCGGGTGCGGTACGTCTACCAATTGGAGGGGTTCAGTCCCAAAATGGAGGACTGGCTCCGAGAGCGGTGCAAGTTTGAATCCCCGAGCTGTCAAACCGGAGGCCCGAGCTTCTTTAGGAACTTGTAGCCGACATCCGGCGCATCCAGAACAAGGCCCCACATAGGATTCTGAGGGCTCAGAGAGGAGACACTCAGCTAGAGAGGATCCGAGGGAGCTGGCTTCAGGCTCTGCGCGCGGAGGCGCTGAGGAAGGCAGGAAAGGGAGAGCACTAGAAGGGACCGGAGAGGAACAGTAGGCATTCCACAAGGGACCCAAGTGCAGCATCCTAACTCCCAGTGACTACCCAGGCCAGGCAGACCCGTAAAGACTGTGTATAAAGAGCTGCCAGTAAACCTGTTGCATGTTATAAACTGTGTGCTGTCTTTCCTTCACCTACGCCTGAGGAGTCGCCCAACTGTTCAACAACTCTCATTATCCACTACTGCCCGGGGATCCCGCTTCACCTACAGGGAGCGTTAACAACTAGCTACATCATTATCACCCCAGAGGTCTGCAAGCAGCGCCGGTATTATTACTGGGAACCATTAGTGGCATCACAAAACACCTTTTATTTTTTTTATTTTTCTCCTTTTTCAGCAATCACCAGGGCCACGGGATCGGGCAACCAGCCCCGTGACAATCCCCAGTAAATCAACACCCGGGACCAGGAACCCCACGGCCCTGGGGCAGGTCAGCTTCTGGCGTGACGAACAGGATCCCATACCCGGTAAAAACTGGGTACTGTGCACCATTGAGAAACGCCATTCAAAGGGACAGTTCTTTCATTTGAAAAGAAATTGTTCCAAGGAGGCAACCTTTAAAAGAGAGGCACGGGAACTCACCTTAAGATTTAAAAAGATTGGTTACCCGCAGAAGGTGATATCAGGGGCCTTCAAATCGACTGTGGCAACAGACAGACAGTGTCTACTCGGGACCAAACAGAGAACGAACCCAGAGTATTTGAGCATAATCACGACCTTTAACAACCATTGGGGGGATGTCTATAGGACATTAAATCGTAATTGGTCATTACTCACGAGTGACCCCTGGATTGAACAATTTATTGGCCCTAGACCTCACTTAGTGGCAAAAAGAGCGAAAAATCTTAAAGACTCGCTCTCAACCAGTCATTTCTCTAGACCTACTGTGCCCATGGGGAGGGGGACCAAATTGGTAGGCACCTTTCCCTGTGGTGATTGCTCCATTTGCCAATACACTGCGGCTTCTAACCAGCTTAATCTAGTGGTCCAGGCTGGATGTATTGTCACTAAGTACTTCAATAACTGCCGTACACGTAATGTTGTTTATGTGTTACTTTGTAGTTGCCCGAAGATATATGTGGGCAAAACCACTCAGGAATTGAGGAAAAGGGTTCAGAACCACGCTTCAAATATCCTTTGTGCGGAATCACACATGAAAAAAGGTAAGCCGGTTTGCTCAGTGGCTAAACATCTTCACACCTGCCATCGTGGCTCCCCAAGAGGGATGAGAATTTTGGTGGGTGACAGAGCCCAAACCTCTATTCGTAAATCACAAGTAACTGAGGAACTCCTCAGGAAAGAAGCTCGATGGATTTATAATTTACAGAGCATGGCACCTAACAGTTTAAATGAGGAGGTGCTCTTCAATAAATTTTACAAAAAGTAGGACATCATTTACCGTAATTATATTGGTGTCTTTGGTTCAGTTCAGCAGGCCATGGTGGGGCCCTCTGGTGATTTTGGATCAATGAACATCTCAGGTGATCTCCATGCATAAAATGATCTGAATTTTATCCTATTTTTAGAACACGTTATATCGGTCCTGAATAGGCACATGGAGCTTTGTGTTATCAGCTGGCCCTAAGCCCGAAATTGATGGGGTCACGCCAATATTAGACTTTTTACCGCCGGCTTTTAAACAATCATGTGGCCATTGCAGCCTTTTCCTCTGCTGCCAGACCTCTTTATAGGGTCTGGCAGCTGAGGAATTACTCGCATTACTCGCTTCCCCATTGACTTACATTGTACTCGCTATACTCATAACGAGTACCGAGTATCGGGACCTACTCGTTACGAGTATAGCGAGTCCGAATATTTTAGTACTCGCTCATCCCTAACTCTAATAAATAGAACGATGTAATCTTGTGTCCTTGTGAACGGAATGTGTTTATCTGTTTGTGAAAAATGGAACAAACTATAGTAGTGTATAAATATAGTGAAATGAAATAAAATAATCTGTGTGAGAAAAAAATGAAAATAATTTCTGTGTAGATGTTAAACTTATGTAACTGATTTGATCACGTGTTATTATTTGTTTTGAACCTGTCAATCAATTGGTTCGAATGAAGTCTTAACAGCCACTGATGTTCCCAAATACATCGTGCTATTTCATCAGTGTTTCAATATCTAGGGATAAATGACATAAGACATGAAAGAAGAAAAGAAGAGAGAAGAACCAATGTTCTTTGTTTTATAATAAAAGAAAAGAAAACAATGCGGCTCTAAAAGAAATACGGCCATGAGATAGGGAAGGATGTTCTCTTAAAAATCACACGGTTTTCAGACCACACTTAAAAAAGTACAGGCTCAAAAAGCACACAAATGAAATGTGTCAGCTAAAATGCTGTTATATGAATCAGGACTCCAAAAAATACCAATTTAACTTCTCAATGCCATCAGGTGAACAAGATATCGATCGAAAAGAAACCTATATGAGATCACAACTCCAAGACAGAACTGAAGCTCAGCCAAATCAAAATGAATTCAGTCATGAGTATCCAGGAGAAATGCATGGTAAACATTCAAACAATCAAATATATAACTGAGAAACTTCACAGTAAGGCTGGTTTCACACCACGGCACAGTCCGGTCCGGGACTGTCCGGTGTAAACCAGACAGCCCCGGACCGCATCAGCACACAGAACGCAGGGCCAAATGTGCCCTCCGGTCCTGTGTGCAGCCGGACGCAGCTGCTAATGATTCAGGACCGCGGCTCGCAGGGAGCTAGCAGTCCTGAAATCACAGCGGCGTGCAGCCGCCGGTGTCCGGTTCCCAGATCGTCCCGGACCAGGGCAATCCGACCCCATAGGCTTCCATGTTAGGGAGCACCGGATTGCCCCAGATCCGGGTAGATCCGGGAGAATCCGGGCCAATCCGGGATCTGGCAATTTGGGGAGATTTTTCTCCCCAGACAAAAAAATGTTGCAAGCAACATTTTTGTGTCCGGTGAGAATAATCCGAATTCTCCCGAATTCATCTGGATTCATCCAGAGAGATGGAAACCGGATGGCAGAGAGCTGCCATCTGGCTCCATCCGGCCCCAAAGGCTACTATGGGGCCAAAAACTGGTCGGGGCTGTCTGGTTTACACCGGACAGCCCCGAACCGGACTGCGCCATAGTGTGAAGCCAGCCTAAGAAACATAAACACATTGTACTCCATGTAGATGATACTGATATATAGGATTATAATGAACCGAATCCACTCTAATACATATGTCCTATTATGGCAAATATAATCTATTTATCAGAAGTAAACATAACAAGCTCCTCCGGTCCCAAATCGCTACATTGTATAGCGGCTAGAGGGAACATTGGGCAGAAAAATACAAATGCAAACCGACCTATGTTGTTGAAAGAGACTTAAATCATAGAGCATGCAACCAGAACAAATCTCACAATCTCTTCAGGTCCACATTATGTAACACTTGTAGAGGTACCCAAGATACTCCCCATACATATAAACTTTGCGATCCGTAAAATCTCATATCAAAAGAAATAAATAGCAGTATCTGGAGAAATTCAGTGATGCAGAGAAAGTAATTCATAGAAAAAGGTGATAAGAAGACTAGTAGATTCCATTTCAAGAATAGAAAGCGGGTGCACTCTGCAATGATAATACAATATTACCCAGTGTATAACAAAGGACCTGAGGGTCAGATATAGTTAGCGAAAGAAAGTGGTCCTGATGTTGCAATGTAAAATTGTATCGATGATACAGTATTAATCAGTGGGTGTCAAAAGGTATAATCGTAGCATTACATTGTAGGAAAAGTCCTACATTTAATCCTTCGTGAGGATATAGAATCAGCATGGGAAATAGACAAGATGGTATTGTTCCCTAACAAGCCCTGTAAGGGCAGCTTTAAACGTCGCAATATCGTTCCGATATTGCATACAACTTCACGGGAGCGCGCAAATGTTTTTGGTACTTCTCCAAGATCGCATGGGAGATGTTACACGTAGCAACCACACCTCCGACCTACGACGATCCGGAGTCCCGGAAGTTGGCGGCCAAGTCGGACAGCCGACTTTTCAGATCATAGTTGCGCCATCACACAGCACGATCATGCCAGATCACATATCCAATATTGCACGGTTTCAGAGCATGCACAATGTCATTGCGATATCGTAGTTGCGCTGTTATCGCGTCGCGTTGCCCTTTTACACGACACAACGCACCAACGATAACAACTGCAACGGCCATACCACGTTACTTTTAATCGATGTTGCGTTGCGATATCGCGACGTGTAAAGTGGCCCTAAGTGTTGCGAGGACAACATACCGTCAACCTCATTGTGATGTTTGATATCGGAGCAGACTCATGTTGCTTGAACCATGTCAGGCATTTTACATTATAAAAGCACAGGGCAGATGACAGTATCATTGGTCAGTTGTGTACATTAAAATATATATTCAGATATATCCGAAAGGTCATGAACACTGAGCCAACATTTAATCCTTCACAAGAATAGAGTAATCATTCTGAAAGATTAAACATTCCACATAGAATTTTTACCAGAAGCATGCGGCAAATATTGATCTCCACCAAGCACTGTAATGGCTTAGAGGACAATAGACTATCCCCCCCTGTCTAAAAATCATAGACATTAACCACAAAATAAATAATGAAAATGTAGTCAAATGATTTCTGTGACCAAATTTAACCCATAATGGCCACTTTACAGGCGGCAACAGGAAGATAGAAACCGGCAGGTGTCGGAGACAATTGTACCTTTTACCTTCAAAATACCTTGAAGTGGCTGCGTGTAAATCAGGTATCTGCAAGGTGTTTTGAAGGTAAAAGGTACAATCGTCTCCGACACCTGCCGGTTTCTATCTTCCTGTTGCCGCGTGTAAAGTGGCCATTAGGTTTCAATGTATTAAGTTTAAAAATCCAATACATCTCTCTTTAGAGCATCAATTCTATTATGGAACTGGTGAGGTATAAAGTCGATGGGAGCGATTTTAAGTACGCTTGGATTACTATCATGTAAATTCACAAAGTGGTACGAGACCCCATGTTTAGTGAATTTATTTTTGATATTAGAACGATGTTTATTTAGTCGCACATGCAATGGTTGAGTCGGCCTTCCTACATATTGTATACCGCAGGGGCATTCTATGAGATACACAACAAATTGGGACGTACAATCCAATGTATGTTCTATTGTGAAGGACTCGTTGTTGTTAGACTTGAAAGTGTTAATATTGTTGCTGATGGAGTTGCAACAAAGGCATTTTTTCTTGTTGCATTTAAACAAGCCTCTAGGTCAATCTTCTGAAATCATATCAGCTTCCCTTAATTGGCTAATGGTGGGTTTACACACACCAATTTATCTGTTCAATCTCTGAACCAATCTCTGGTTGCAGTGAAATCATGGATACATTGCTCCATTTTGTGGCTGTGTACAACATGGAGCAATGCATCCATGATTTCACTGCAACCAGAGATTGGTTCAGAGATTGAACAGATAAATTGGTGTGTGTAAACCCACCATAAGTCTACTAGGCGCTAAAAGTCCCTTTATAGTGGGACTCTCTTATATGTTATCTTTGGATCATTAGGCAAAACTTTACCAAGTATAGGATCACTCAGAAGAGTGTGCCAATGTTCAACAAATATTTATTTAATCAATTTATGTCGACAATTGTAAGTTGTTATGAAATTATAGCTGAACTTGGAGTTATTGCTTATCTCACGCTTTGTTAGGGACAATAAATCACTTTGTTTTAATTTTCTACATTTATTAATGGAATTCCTGATTAATTTGTTTGGATAGTTTTGAGCAGTGAAATGTTCAGATAGGATGTTAGATTGGATCTCAAAATCAGAATCAAAAGTACAATTTTAATATGACTAGGGATTTGTGCCAGATCAAAACCCCAAACTACAGATTCTGCATTTCGGTGTAACTGCCCTCATCAGTGCAGTGTGTGGGACTCCTCTCCGTAAGGTAGATAGCAAGGTCCCAGACCTCATCTTAGCCCACTCACACAGCCAGATCAGAATATCCCACACACTACACTGATGAGGGGCAGTTACCCCGAAACACAGCGTCTATAGTTTGGGGTTCTGATCTGGCACAAATCGCTAGTCGATTATGGCTTTGAGGAGCTACTTAAAGGTGGCGCTGGAGTTCTTCCACTTCCTTACTGAAGTGCAAATTTGCATATTTCCTAGAAGAGGGATGTGGCTGCAATCTCCTCACCTACTTAACTGTCTTCTTATGGTTGCAGGAAAACTCCTCTCCATAAGGTAGATAACAAGTTCCCAGACCTACTTAATTAATAAAGCGTTTCCCCAGTTGTGCTTTGGGAGTATAGTTACAATAGGAGGCTGGCAGGTTGGTCCCCCAATCTTGAACCATAACCTATACCCCTGGCTTGCTGTGGTGACACATATGTACTGTAACTCTGCCTGTAGTGCATATAAATTGTATGACAATATGTGCAGTTAGATTCTTGGGGTTTTGAGGGTATAATTAGGGGTGGGCGAATCTACTCGCTAGGACTCGTTACTCGGCGAGTTGTAAGGGACTCGCAGGACTCTGTACTCTGCGAGTTTCCTAGTGATTACTCGCACAGTAAACGAGTCCAATGCAAATCAATATCAATCCTAGTTTTGTCAGAGACGCTGACAAAACTAGGATTGCCAGTGACTTGCATTAGACTCGGCTACTGTGCCAGTGATAGCAGGGAAACTCGCAAAGTAACTGCTGTTACTTTGCGAGCCGAGTCCAGCTGTCTTCTCTGTGCAGGCTGCCGCAGCTCCAGGGTCCTAGAGCCCGCCTGCTCACAGAGATGATGTAGCAGAGCTGCGATTGTTCTCAGTCTGCTCATTCCCTGTGCATAGACATCTATATCTATGCACAGGGGATGTAGCAGGGAGGACATCGCGTTTTGGACTACGTCGGACGGAAGAGGATTTTTTTAATTATAGATGGGGTCCCTAATGGCTTTTTTTTTATTTCTAATAAAAAATTTTCTGTGTTGTGTTTTTTTAACCCTTTATTGGAGATTCTTAGTGGCTGGGTCAAACGTGGCCTGACATTAAGAATCTCAGGCTTAATACCAGCTTGTATAACAAAGCTGGTATTAACCCCTTTATTACCCAGCGTGCCACCGCCACCAGGCCGCTGGAAGAGCGGTGTTCAGCGCCAGAGGATGGCGCTTCAATGAACGCGCCATCTTCTGGGGCGGCTGCGGGCTGCAATTTGCAGCAGAGGGGGCCCAGAAAGCTTGGGCCTCCTGCGCTGCGGATTCCAGCCCCCAGCTGGCTAGACATAGAAATTGCGCGGAGCCCACGCATTTTTATTTTTTATTTCATGAAATTCATGAAATAATTTAAAAAAAGGGCTCCCCTATATTCTTGTGTCCGCAGGTACAAATAGGCACCTGGGGTTGGGGGCAGCCCGTCGCTGCCTGCTGGATCCGGCTGGTTCCAGAAATACGGCGAAGCCACGCGAAATTTTTTTCTGACAAATCCATAAAACAATGTAAATAAAAGGGACTGCATCTTATTAACCCCTGGACCATGGGCGAGGGTTAATAGAGATGCAGTCCCTTTTTTAGGATTGTTTTATTGATTTTCAGAAAAAAATTACATGTCTTCGCCGTATTTCTGGAACCAGCCGGATCCAGCAGGCAGCGACGGCTGCCCCAACCCCAGGTGCTATTTGTACCTGCCGGACATGAAATAATTAAAAAAAATGTGTGGGGCTCCGCGCAATTTCTATGTCTAGCCAGGTACAGCTAAGCAGCTGGAATCCGCAGCACAGGGATGCCCAAGCTTTCTGGGCAACCCCCGCTGCAAACTGCAGCCCGCAGCCGCCCCAGAAGATGGCGCGTTCATTGAAGCACCATCCTCTGGCGCTGAACCCCGCTCTTCCAGCGGCCCTGGTGGCGGTGGCACGCTGGGTAATAAAGAGGTTAGGGCAGCTTTGTATTATCAGCTGGCCCTAAGCCCGAAATTTATGGCGGTCACGCCAATATTAGACATGACCGCCATGAATTTCTATTAAATGTTTAAAAAAAACACAACACAGAGAAAAATTTTTATTAGAAATAAAAAAAAAGCCATTAGGGACTCCATCTTTAATTAAAAAAATCCTCTTCCGTCCGACGCAGTCCAAAACGCGATGTACTCTCTGCTACATCCCCTGTGCATAAATATAGATGTCTATGCACAGGGAGTGAGCAGACTGAGAACAATCTCAGCTCTGCTACATCAGGTAGCAGGCGGGCTCTAGGACCCTGGAGCTGGGGCAGCCAGCACAGAGAGGACTCTTATCTGTGCGAGTTTCCCAGCGATTACTTGCACAGTAAACGAGTCCAATGCAAATAAATGGCAGAGACTCTGACAAAACTAGGATTGCTTCAGGCTGAAGCTTCCGAGACACATCTGTGATTTGTAAATCGCACATTACTCGCTATTACTCGCTTCCCCATTCATTAACATTGGACTCGCTAGACTCGCAACGAGTAGCGAGTCCCGGGCTCGGACTCGCTAGAGTCAAGCGATTCAGAGTAATTTAGGATTCGCCCATCACTAGGTATAATACTATCTTACAATAGCAAAACAGGCATAATATGACACTTGTTGGAGCAAAGTACTTCTATAAGTCATTTTCTATGCCCCCTGTGGCCCCCAGCAGCATGCAAAGGACATGTATCTGGTAGATAGGTAGAGACTGGCATCCGTCTCGTCTCTGGCCTCTGGACCTCCTTGCAGTGGGCTATGTGGTTCCATGTGGTGGGTTTTTCCTCTTCACTTTGATTACTTTGGTTGCTGAAGTGGGCTATCATATCCGGGCACAAGGGTTTCATATGTTGACTCATTTGTTGATGAACACTCAACTTCCCTCCTAAGATTTGTACTGGGAATTTAAAAATGTACATTAGTAAAGCATTTTCTTTGGCATTGACAACTGCCATTAGGTAATCTATTGCCCTGATGATATTTTCAACTAAGATCTCATAAAAATGTGTACCATTTTGTGACTAACAATGACGTAGTGAAATAGTGCAGTGCAAAGAACAAAATGTCAGCATTTTCATATGATCTAAAAGTACCTGTCACCCCCCTTGTTTGAGCATCTCATCATCTTATATTATATATACACATTACCTTTTTAGAAAACGGATATGCAATGGGATATGATATTGATACTTGAATTACCGTATATACTCGTGTATAAGCCGACCCGTGTATAAGCCGACCCCCCTACTTTTGCCCCCAAAACCTGGGAAAATCTATTGACTCGCGTATAAGCCGAGGGTGGACTCCAGCACAGGTATACAACCCCCAGCAGTGAGGTATACAGCAGCCTCCCCAGTGGTAGTATACAGCAGCCTCCCCAGTGGTAGTATACAGCAGCAGCCCCAGTGGTAGTATACAGCAGCCCCAGAGGTATATGCAGCCCCAGAGGTATATGCAGCCCCAGAGGTGTATACAGCAGCCCCAATATACAGCAGCCCCAGTGGTATTGCAGCCCCAGTGGTATTGCAGCCCCTATATACAGCAGCCCCAGTGGTATTGCAGCCCCAGTGGTATTGCAGCCCCTATATACAGCAGCCCCATGGTATTGCAGCCCCAGTGGTATTGCAGCCCCTATATACAGCAGCCCCAGTGGTATTGCAGCCCCAGTGGTATTGCAGCCCCTATATACAGCAGCCCCAGTGGTATTGCAGCCCCAGTAATGCAGGGCCCCTATATACAGCAGCCCCAGTGGTATTGCAGCCCCAGTGGTATTGCAGCCCCTATATACAGCAGCCCCAGTGGTATTGCAGCCCCAGTAATGCAGGGCCCCTATATACAGCAGTCCCAGTGGTAGTATACAGGCAGCCTCAGTAATGCAGGGCCCCCCCCTCATGCTCCGGTCTCCTGTAAAGCAAGTTATACTTATCAGTGCCCGCTGCCGTCCGCGCCCGCCGCTGCCGACATCCCGATCCTCCGTCTTCATGCATCTTCTTCCTGTTTCCTGTGCGCGTCGCCGGTAATGACGTCACTGCCTGCGACGCGCACAGAGCAGGAAGAAGATGAATGAAGATGGAGGATCGCATGTCGGCAGCGGCGGGCGCGGACGGCAGCGGGCACTGATAAGTATAACTTGCTTTACAGGTGACCGGAGCATGAGGGGGGGGCCCCTGCATTACTGGGGATGCGGGGGCTGCTGTATACCGCTGTATACAGCAGCCCCCGCACTGACTCGCGTATAAGCCGAGGGGGGTACTTTTCAGCCCAATTTTTGGGCTGAAAAACTCGGCTTATACGCGAGTATATACGGTACCTAAAAATAATAACAATCATTCCTAAGAGAAGAGATATGCTATGTATCCAGGAAAAATTTGATTCTTTGGATTCCTGAAAAACAGATCACTGAGTCTAAAATCATATGATTTTGGTCCATATTAGAAAACGTGTGTATAAGGACCTTATGTCTGATAAAAATTAGTTCTTTATTGATTAAAATACCAAAATGACTAAATTGTCACCCAAGATAGTGCAAAAGAACAAAGACATGGAATTTATGCAATTTGATGATTGATATGACCACTCCTAATGATACCCTAGAAATGTCCTTAAAGCTGGAAACCTACCTACACGTCGGAGGTCGGCACCCTCTTGAAATGCCTGTGGTGCCCCCGCTCCACGTCGACTCACCTTATCTACCCCTAACCTATCCCTGATCTATAATGGCCACTTTACACGCGGCAACAGGAAGATAGAAACCGTCAGGTGTCGGAGACAATTGTACCTTTTACCTTCAAAACACCTTGAAGTGGCTGCGTGTAATTCAGGTATCTGCAAGGTGTTTTGAAGGTAAAAGGTACAATTGTCTCCGACACCTGCCGGTTTCTATCTTCCTGTTGCCGCGTGTAAAGTGAACATAAGAGACTATATGTGTCACCAATTTGTAAAGTGCTGCTTAGTCCATTCTCATCATCCATAAATATATATGACAGAGGCTCAGTTCACATATATGTGTAAGGGTCACCTGGTACACAGTCAATAGTCTGTAATAGATCCAGGTTACGGCTTGTCTGCTTGAGCACAAGTAAAAGCGATATAATACAATGTTGAGTCAAACAGGTATAGTATTCACGGTATAGAGATACTTATTATCAGCGGTCTCCCTGCTTTCCTGAAAAACAAACCAAGAAGAAGTAACTGGATATCTGGAAAAGTTTATTATGCAATTACTATAGTATAATTTACATATAATAAAACAGGAGAAAACTATATTATATACTTACCGTATATACTCGCGTATAAGCCGAGTTTTTCAGCCCAAAAATTGGGCTGAAAAGTCCCCCCCTCGGCTTATACGCGAGTCATACGGCCCCCCTCAAAGTTTGGCGCCCCCACCTCAGTTTCTGGGCCCCCCCGCATGCAGCGCTGCACATATACATTACGTGTCTAGCAGCTGTTACCCTCCGGTGGCAGATCGCGGCTCCCGACTCCGGGCTCCATCTTCCTCTCTGTCTTCCTGGTTGTCATGTGACCGGCGCGATGATGTCATCGCGCCGGTCACAAAGCAGGAAGACAGCGAGGAAGATGGAGCCCGGAGCCGGGAGCCGCGATCTGCCACCGGAGGGTAACAGCTGCTAGACACGTAATGTATATGTGCAGCGCTGCATGCGGGGGGGCCCAGAAACTGAGGTGGGGGCGCCAAATTATGAGGGGGGCCCTGCTGGGGCCCTGTATACTACCACTGGGGCTATATACTACCACTGGGGCTATATACTACCACTGGGGCTATATACTACCACTGGGGCTGTATATATACTACCACTGGGGCTATATACTACCACTGGGGCTGTATACTACTACTGGGGCTATATACTACCACTGGGGCTATATACTACCACTGGGGCTGTATATATACTACCACTGGGGCTATATACTACCACTGGGGCTGTATACTACTACTGGGGCTATATACTACCATTGGGGCTATATACTACCACTGGGGCTGTATGTATACTACCACTGGGGCTATATACTACCACTGGGGCTATATACTACCACTGGGGCTGTATACTACTACTGGGGCTATATACTACCATTGGGGCTATACACTACCACTGGGGCTGTATGTATACTACCACTGGGGCTATATACTACCACTGGGGCTGTATACTACTACTGGGGCTATATACTACCACTGGAGCTATATACTACCACTGGGGCTGTATGTATACTACCACTGGGGCTATATACTACCACTGGGGCTGTATACTACCACTGGGGCTATATACTACCACTGGGGCTGTATACTACCACTGGGGCTGTATATATACTACCACTGGGGCTATATACTACCACTGGGGCTGTATACTACTACTGGGGCTATATACTACCACTGGGGCTATATACTACCACTGGGGCTATATACTACCACTGGGGCTGTATATATACTACCACTGGGGCTATATACTACCACTGGGGCTGTATATACTACTGGGGCTGCGTGTATACTACCACTGGGGCTGCTGCTGTATACTACCACTGGGGCTGCTGCTGTATACTACCACTGGGGCTGCTGCTGTATACTACCACTGGGGCTGCTGTATATACCTCTGGGGCTGCTGTATACTACCACTGGGGCTGCTGCTGTATATACCACTGGGGCTGCTGCTGTAACACTGCTGGGGCCTGTATATACCACTGGGGAGGCTGCTGTATACCACACTGCTGGGGGCTGTATACCTGTGCTGGGGTCCACCCTCGGCTTATACACGAGTCAATAAATTTTCCCAGGTTTTGGGGGCAAAAGTAGGGGGGTCGGCTTATACACGGGTCGGCTTATACACGAGTATATACGGTATTTATCTTCTTCAAAATAGTTTAACCAAAGCGTATCTGACATCTTATGCTATGTTATATGGGACAGAGAGATCCACATCTACTAGGACATGTTTATGCATTACCTCCCCCTCTCCTCTTTTGCACACTATTTGCAATCCTTGAAACGGGTGGAGCGGCCTGGCTGCTGCTTTAAATTCTTACCTTTCTAAGTTTTGTTTTGTGCAAAAATAATGCAGGATTGTACACATGGCTTACAATGAAACCAGGAGCGATCCAGGAGGTATTTATTTGATTACACTAGTGACCTGTTGGGTAGTAAGTGGGGTAAAGCAGAGATTTTTGTTGACAAGGCTCGCCATGGCTTGTTCTTTTCCCATCCTTCCGTATGACTCCCAACTGTTTCGGTTAGGCAGTCTAATACCGAAAGGGTTCAGGTTCTCAGGTCTGCCAGACTTAACGAGGCTGTGATGGGTTGACCTCCTGCAGCTGCCTACTGTGTTCCCTAAATCTTCTCGTCCTTAATTTGCCCTCTACCTCCAGAGAGTCACCCTTAGTGTGTCTTCAGCTTGGTTATACCATCCTAGACTGGAAACATTGTGACTACCCCATCGTGACTGAGTTACCAATTCTGCATTTAATAAGCTCAAAGGGAACCTGTCAGGTGGTTTATGCCCCGCAGCTATCACTGTCTGCACCTGCAGCTTCATACTACTATTCTAACCATCCCTGTCTGAGTTCATAGTGTAATGCTAAAGGTGAAAAAAAGCATTGATACACTTACATTTTCTTATGTGAATGAGGCAGTCTACAGCTTGAAGGAGGTAGACTGTCTGGCAGGTTAATAGTTAACTTACTATTAACTTGCATGTCTAAAGGACCTGTGTGATGTCCTGATCATGTGATCATAGTGGGCGGAGCTAAGTCAGCAAACTCACTATGTCCTATGGGGACGTAGCTCCACCTATTGTAGCTGCATGGTTGTGACATCACATTAGGTCTACCAGCATTTTCTGACATTCGTCTGAAATGTTAACTATTAACCTGCCAGATAGACTACAGTCTCTAAGATGTATACTGTGCCTTATTTACATGAGAAAATGTAAGTGTGTAAATGCTTTTTTTTATCCTTTCACATTACACTATGAGCTCAGACCGGGATGGTTTGAGTAGAATTATGAAGCTACAGGTACAGACAGTGATAGCTGGGGGGGCTTAAAGAAGCTGACAGGTTCCCTTTAACGTCATCATAGGAGTTGTACCTGAAGCCGCTCCACCTGCCCAACTAGTGCAGGAGTCAGTCCCATTTGCCCACTGCTGACTTGTGGAGCAGTAGTTTACTCTGATTACCTCATGCAAGAATCCTAGTGGTGTCCAATGTAGAATCATCTTCCACCTATACAGCATCTTTTAAAATAAAATACTCAAACATTTGTATTAGATTCAGATTCATAGTTAGAAAGTTTATGTTCATCGGTTCATTATTGCAATTCTCAACTAATAATATTGATGGCTGGATTACCGTATATATGACAGCACTTATTATACCATTTACCTATTGTGCCTCCCCTATTTCCTCCTAAATTGTAAGCTTGCAAGCACGAAACTCCTCATCTGTTGAATTTTTACAATTCTTTATTTTTTGTTGTTACTCTGTATTGTCTGAATTTATCTGCTCATGTCACCTTTAAATGGTAAAATGCTGCACAATAGGTAGGCGCTATATACCGTAAATAAATAATTATTATCATTACACTCACCAAAAAACATTTCAATTGTGTCGTAGATGTCCCCACTTTCCCCCTCATGAGGGAATCAGAACATATTGGAGTGAAAGTGTTGGTGTTTCTAGATACAGATACCACCACATAGCTGGTTGTAACCGGTTTATGTAGGATATATCAAGGTTTCATAATATGTTTTTCAGCAGATTTTAGAATCTCATCATTAACAGTTCCCCCCCTAAAAACATCTTTGAAACCTTTCCATTAGGTCCTCTCTCTGCCTGTCACCACAGAAATGTATAGCAAAGATTTTCACACAGAGAAAATATGGAGGTTTCATTTAACAAATGGATTCCAGATATAATGAAATAAATCCTGCTCTCACAATTCCCTTTGTTTGTGACAGTGAGGAAATACTCCAGCCAAAGATCACACACACAGACTTACCCAGTTACCTTCTCCTCCCCTAACAGGAGCCGGGCTTCCTACATCACTTCACCGGATACTCCATATCGGCCTGTCCGTCACACGGTCAGATGGAAACACACACACATTGTGGGTACAGCAATGTATACCTTCCCCTTTCTGGTCTTTAGTGCTGAATATATTTCTAAGTGGATCTTGCTTAAAGTTCCAGACACACTGCCAAGAGTTTATGCCTGCCAGATAGAGACCAGCTAGAGGCAATCTCTTTTGTTTTCACATCTATCTATCTATCTATCTATCTATCTATCTATCTATCTATCTATCTATCTATCTATCTATCTATCTATCTATCTATCTATCCTACTGCTTCTTCCTGACCACAATTAGGTAGTAGAAAGATTTTCTTGCTTGCACTGAAAACTTCACTGTTACTACTATGTATTCATGTTTTATGTTTCATCACCTTGGGTTTTCTTCTATCTCTGAATACCTTTCATATTCTGAGTTTTAGTGCTTTGCATCCCTCTCTGGTCTTTAAGAAATACTGTGGAACACTCTAGGTCTTTTAGGCAGCTAGGTCCGAGCTTTGGTCTCTTAGTTTTGCGGTCATGGTTATTTCAGCTCGCTCAGGTGCAACCAAGGTCTATGCAGGTAGAAACCAAACCATAGCTGGAAGACAATTGAATTTGAGCTATAAAGTCGTTGGTTTGGTTCTTGTGGTATAGGTAGAAACCATAGTCTGTACAGGAACCAGGGCGAGCTGCAGTAATTTAGAGATAGGTCCTTTCTTTCACTGTGAGAAACCAGGTGTGCAGAACAGATGAGTCTAGGTTTGGTGAATGCCAAGTGAATGTTAACCACCTGAGCGCATTATGCAATTTGTAAAGTTTGTAAAGTTTGGTGAAGGAGGAATAATGTTATAGGTTGTATTTCAGGGGTCAACCTTGGCCCTTTAGTTTCTGTGAAGGGAAGTTGCAAGCTTCAAAATGCAATACTGTTTGGACAATTGTAACTTCCAACTTTTTGGGAACAGTTTGGCTAAGGCCCTTTCCTGTTTCTCATGACTGTGTGCAAGGTCCTTATAAAATGGAAAGTTGTGAATAAAAAAAGCACAATAGGGTCTCACCCAACAAAAATGAGAGTGAAAACAGAGCTAGTTGCTTACCTTATGAGGTTTTTCACACAACTAATATAAAAGCATATGACAGCTGCCGCAGGAACCACCTGTATGAGCCAGGAATGTAGGAGCCAGATAAAGTAGTGGATAAATTCTGCACTGATGTCAATACAAGAGGTCCAGAACAAATAAAATAAAGAAATATTGGTGCATTCTAATAAATAAGCCTCTATTTATTTTATTTGTACTTCTATCAACAGCAGTACAGATTTTATCCACTACTTTATCTTGTTACAGTGTACCTGGTCCATATAAAGACATGATTGTTGGAGAACTTGACTGGCCACACATTGCCCTGAGCTCATCCCATCCAACATATTTGGGATGAACGTAAATGGATATTGTGAGCTCAATCCTCTCCTCCAAAATCAATGTCTAACCACTCTTCTCCATGAGTGTACAAAAAGTCCCACAGAAACACTCCAATATCTTGAAGAAATCCTACCTAGAAGAATGGAAGCTGTTATATCTTCAAAGAGAAAATCAACTCCACACTGCCTGTCCGCCATCTCATCCTTCTTTTCTACTCGCTTCCTTAAGCTGAACATGGATAAATCCAAGTTCATAGTCTTCCCCCCAAGACGCTCCCCTCATTACCTGACCTATTCATCGTCGTCAACGACTGCTCTCTCTGTCTCCAGCCCCCCATGCCAAGTGCCTCGGGGTTATACTTGACTCTTCCCTCTCCTTCAAGCCCCACATCCAGGCCCTCGGCACCTCCTGCCGACTCCAGCTCAAAAACATCTATAGGATTCGCACTTTCCTTGACCACAACACTGCTAAAACCCTTATTCGCGCTCTCATGATCTCCCGCCTCGATTACTGCAACCTCCTGCCCACCGGCCTCCCCAATACCTCCCTTGCACCTCTCCAATCTATCTTGAACTCAGCTGCCCGCCTAATCCATCTGTTCCCCCGCTACTCCCCTGTCTCCCCCCTCTGCCAAGCCCTTCACTGGCTCCCTACTTACCAGAGATCCCGGTTTAAAACATTAACCATGACATACAAAGCCATTCACAACCTGTCCCCTCCATACATCTCTGACATGGTCTCCCGATACCTATCCTCACGCAACCTGCGATCCTCCCAAGAGCTTCTCCTCTACTCCCCCTCATCTCCTCTTCGCACAACCGCATACAGGATTTCTCCCGTGCTTCTCCAGACTCTGGAACTCACTGCCCCAACACATCAGACATTCTCCTACCCTGGGAACCTTCAAAAGAAGCCTGAAGACCCACCTGTTCCGCCAAGCCTACCACCTACAATAAGACCCGGTCCACCACACTGCCTCATGACTGGAATTTCCTCCTCCCACTGTATCCCCACCCGCCCCTCGTAGACTGTGAGCCTTTGTGGACAGGATTTCTCCCATCTTGTTTCTGTACAACCGAATTGTCAACATTTATTGTTACTTGTATTGTTACTATGTTACTTGTCCTAGTCTGCCCTTTGCAGCATGTAAAGCGCCATGGAATATAATGGCGCTATATAAATAAATAATAATAATAAAAAAATAATAATAATTAATGTTTATGAATGTAGAATTAGAAGTCCTACAAACTCCGGTAGGTGTAATGTATATGTGTCTGAATACAATTATCCACATGATATATATGGCAATATACTTGTTCTTCAATAATCTTGATAACCTTCAAACATCTTCCTATATATCAGAAAGTCCCTTTAATGTACAGGACAAAAGAGCTTCATAAATGAAAAATGGGTTAGCAACAGTAAACATATCACCTAAACTAATGACACTTTACAGGGTTGGTTATAACTAGACTTTAGGAACTGGTGGATGTCTTCGGTCAAGTCAAAAAATGTTTAATGTTATTCAAAGCCTTTAAGGATCCAATTCTAGTAACTTTGCTTCCTCTTCAAATATGTCATAAGGGTGTCTTTCACATCCTTGTTTCTAATACTATATATTAAAGGATTCAACATCGGAGTTACTGTTGTGTACAGAACAGAAATCACCTTGTCGGAATTAACAGAGCAATGTGCATGCTTATTTGAGTGTGGTCGAAGATACATGAATATAATTGGCCCATAGTAGAGTGTGACCACGGTGAGGTGAGAGGCGCAGGTGGAGAAAGCTTTCTGCCTTCCTACTGAGGAATGAATTTTAAGAATGTTGAATATAATATGGACATAGGATATTAGAGTCAAGAGAAAGGAGCACAGAACCATGATTCCTCCTGTGATAAACATTACTAACTCACTAAGAAAGGTATCTCCACAAGACATACGTATTAAAGCAGGTCCCTCGCATAAGTAGTGGTTGATATTGAGACACTTGCAGAATGAAAGATGAAATATCAGGGTTGCCTGCACAATGGAGTTAATGATTCCAACGCTCCACGACAATCCAGCTAAGGAAAAACACAATGTCCTGCTCATTATGGTGTTATAATGCAATGGTCTACAAATAGCCGCAAACCTATCATAGGCCATGAAGGCAAGGATTATACATTCTGTACCACCCAAAGTTAAGGAGACATACATCTGTGCCACACATCCGAATAAGGAAATACTTGTGTCTTTGGATATTGTGTTCTTTAAGAGTACAGGAACAATGGAGGAGGAGAAACAGATGTCAATGAAAGAGAGGTTGGTGAGAAAAAAGTACATGGGACTGTGTAGAGATGGACTGATCCTAACGGCAGCTATCAACAGTAGATTTCCAAGGAGTGTCATTAAGTACATTATGAAAACTATGACAAAAAAGAAGACTTGTAGGTGAGGGACAGTAGACAACCCAAGTAAGATGAACCTCTGGGAAGTAGTTTGGTTTGAAGGTTCCATGACATTCAGGTTGGCCCTGACATAAATAAAAATGTAGACACATTGATTCTAAGGTTACATTTGAACACCTGCATGGATTGCTCAATAAAAAGAGCCTCTTTTCTAAAGAGGCCATCTTTGTAGAAATATTTCATCTACAAAGATATTAACTTTAGAATGATGAATGCTCCAATATTAGAAGAATGTGGTCAAATATTGATAATACTTTAATCTATACTTCTCTACAGTGGTCAACAATGCCTTTCGGAAAACGTACTTTTGGTTAGCACCTCCTGTTGTGTGCTTGCCCTATGCTACAAATATTCTAAGTTGGATTCTTTAAGATGGTAATAAACCCTACCACACAAGAGATTTTTGAAAAGTAGTTCTATAAAAAAAAATGGTTATCCAACTTATTGAGCAACCTCATTGTTGAGTTGATCACTTGCCAATCTTCCACACCCAACTCCAAACCGACTGAGATCATAGTTTCATAGTATGGTTGAAAGAAGAGACATATTTTTCTGAATATGTCATAAAACTTTCATAAATAGAAGTTTGTTTTTATCAATTAACAAAATACAAAGTATTTGGAACTAGCAGTTTTGGAGACCGCGCTTTGCCTTCATCAATCTTGATAAGTACACTTGGGTTAAAGGAAATTTTTCTAAAGAACTAACCACAAATCTTCATGAATGTAGTCTTGTACAAATCCTTTTATCTTTTCACATACATTTTTATTCCAGACAAACTCAATTATATTAAGATCTGGGTTCTATGGGGCCATATCATCACTTTCAGGACCCTTATTTTTAATGACATTGGTCATATGTTTGTTATCGCTACCTAAAGGCAAGGAGGAATGGGGCACCTGATATAAGGAGGTACTACCATGCCTCAATGATTTCAAGAGTGGTGGACATTCTTAGAAAGCAGAGAGATAAACAATGGATTGAAGTGGAAGAGGCATTGGCCCCGCTGCCACTCAGGTCCCTGTTCCTCACCTGTGACCATGAAATCAAATCACATATGATTCACAACATTAATACCAAAGCTACGCTAAGTATATGGTCAAAATTAAAACACACATTAATTCCATCACTGTCGCGTCTGGTTACCATTGCAGACCTGGTGGCCCCCTCCTTAGGGATTCATTCTGGCACGGTGGTGACGCCGCACAACTGGTCGGAATTGTCCATTGACCAAATCATAATAGATGGGTCTCTGCCAGGTTTGACCGAACTGCATAAGATACCAGGTTTACAACGATTGACCTTCCCTCACTACCATTGTCTCCGCGACAAATGAACCCCCCTTTTAAGATCACCGGATCTCTGACGCTCGATTACTCCATTTGAGAAACTATGTGCCACTGTTTCCAGGTCAAAAAAAATTATCTCTACCCTATATCAAACGCTACTGACAAACGAATGCTGCACAAAAAGGAGCTACATTGCACACTGGGAAGCAGACCTGGGATACAAACTGTCTCCAGCTCAACAGAAACATATTTATGATTTCTCCCATGGTCCTTCGCAGTGTGTAAGGGCTCAAGAGAACTCTTTTAAAGTGATTACACATTGGTACCTTACGCCTATCACTGGCAGAGAAGGAGCTCTACAACCTGCTGGAGGTGTGGGGACGCCAGAGGAGATTATATGCATATCTGGTGGACCTGCCATAAGATCGAAGCCTTTTGGAGGCAAGTGAGTGAATTTATAACTCAAGTAACGAAAAAAACCTCACCGCCTCACGCTGGAAACTGCCTTGTTGAATTTCCCCCTCTGGCCAAAAGATAAATATATATCGAACTTAGCACTTAATTTCTTGTCGGCAGCTAAACTACTGATTCTGATGTATTGGGGCACACCTGATATACCCACAGCCCCACAGCTCTTGGAAAAGGTAGACTCCTTATACCGAGTCGCACTGACAGTGGCGTCTGTAACACATAATCAAAAACCGTTCAGAGAAACCTGGACCGTCTGGATTACCTTTAGGGAAGATAGAACAAACATAGGATAATTTCCAACTCCTTCCACAACTAAGGCGGCTTACGTCGCAACTGACCTGATGAGTTCGGCACCTTCACGTCCCCAATCCTTCTTCCTACTCCTCCTCTCTATACATTTCAACCTTTCTATCTCCCTGACTTTCTCTCTTACTCTTTCTTTCTTTTTCTTTCTCTTCTAACTTCTCTTGACTTAATTTTACATTGAATATGATAGTTTTAGCTACGAATTAATACTACATCTGCAGCCAGGAGTTACAGGATTATGGCAGGCTGACGTCTCTGGAACTTTAAGGACATTGGTCAACTTGTGAATTTTCATCTACAGTTCCCTTGGGCGTGAGTAGACTCGGCCATACAAAGGGATATGAGCCCTAACATTAGTTGTAGTCAAAGAAAAGCACATTATTTGTTACTCTCCTGGTTGCATACTCATTTGCATACTCATTTGCTTCTCTTTTTGTATTTTTCTTTTAAATTGATGTTCAATTTCGATGGTGATGTCACTCTATTGTTTATACTATATGCAACATCTTAATAAAAAGATCATTGAAAAGAAAAGACATTGGTCATATGTTTGGTGTTGTTGACCTTCTAGAGAATAAATTGACCCAAATCTGGTGTATTTCAAAGCACAGAGGACATCAAGAAAAGGCAATGTTCAAGTAAACTTAGTGCAGCAGCTGAAAGAGCCATCATGTTTACTTCCCTTTGAAATTGGAAGATGTCAAGCCTTCAGGTCAGAAATGGGAGGTGTCTGATTGGGTACAAATTTATTTTCTATCTGGACAACAGCCCCAAAGGTGCATCCAATGTCATGAAGAATCCTTGAAATTGATGATGTTGCCTTTATCTACAGTACACAACAACCCCAAACGTACAGCCAATGTCATGAAGAAGTCTTGGAAGTGATGTGACCTTTACGTACAGTATTTTTGGTCAGTTTCTACTGCACAACCTAAGTATTCTTAATTTGATTCTTTACAACATTAATCCTACCACACAAGACATTTTTTCGAAGAGTAGTCCTAGAAAATGTTTGAACATGGATATTACCTTGGTTTGTTGACCATGTGCCAATCACCATTACCCATCTCAAAACAATTTAAAGGGTCCTTTATAATTTGCTTATGTGATAAAGTATTTCACTGTTCTTGGAGATGGAAAAAAGGCAGTTGTTAGAGATTTCAGCAAGAGAATCTTAAATGTCTTACAAAAATCTTCACTGACCTACCAAGAAAATCAGAATAACTCATTTTAGAGATATAGATCAAATAAATAATGATGGCAATGCAGAAGCTTTGTCCTACAATTCTGTGCAAATTCTACTTACCAGAATCCATTCTGAGATAGGCCAAGTAATCTCGATGGACGGGCTAATAGCCTTGATGTCTTGAAATGAATTACCTTTTATATGTTTTACCGTTCACCTCATAATTCCCAGTATGTCTTTGAATCTCAGAGCTCAATTACACAGGAGGGTGTCGGACGTATGGTACAAATCATTATCTATTCTCTGGTGATAAATGTTTTTGTTATTCTGTCAGTTTATCTTTTCATGGATGATAATATACATTTTAGAATATGTAGCCTATGCAGTCTATTCTGCTGTATAGGGGTCTAGTTGTGGAGAGAAACATTGTGGAAATACTAAGTTAAAAATTACTCTATACCCATATCCTATGACCCTGTTTACACCCTCAATCAGCCGGTTACATGGCCGGCTTAATCAGCTGAGTTGTTCTACAATTGGCTGAAAGATGTTTATAGATTAGAAGACCTAATTGCAGTTATTCAATCCATTCACTACCCTAGACCACCAGGCATATTATTCCTTTAGTACCACAGATGAGCAGTGATAATGCAGATAAAAGAGGCTTTAAGAAAAATATGTTTATTTTTCTTGAAAAGTTGGTGGGTGCACATTCCCGTTAAAAATATTGCATGCCCATACCCTAGAGGCGATTTTCCGAATCTTGCTGTTTCCCATTAGGTAAACTATGATTCTGATCATACCTTGAATGATATGACCACCACAACTTTTCAATCTGCATATATACAATAGAAAAGTTTTAGCTTCACAACGTAATCAGCAAGAGTTTGACCGGGATCAGAGAGAATTCATTGCCAGAGAAAGTAAAAAGAATCCAAAATATTTTTTAACTACATAAATAGTAAGAAACTAAAAATGATGGTGTTGGCCCCTTTAAAGTAGTCTGGGTGAAATGGTGGATGAGGATGAGGAAAAAGCCAATATGCTAAATGACTTTTTTTCAACATTAGTTTACACAAGAAAATCCCATGACAGACAATATGATCAGTGATAACAAAAAGTCTCAATTAAATGTCACCTGCTTAACCCAAGAGGAAGTACGGCATCGTCTAAAAATCACTAAAATTGACAAATCCCCGGGCCCGGATGGGATACACCCCAGAGTGCTGCAGGAATTAAGTACTGTCATAGATAGACCATTATTTTTAATATTTAAAGATTCCATAATAACAGGGTCTGTACCACAGGACTGGCGTATAGCAAATGTGGTGCCAATATTCAAAAAGGGGACAAAAACTGAACTTGGAAATTATAGGCCAGTAAGCTTAACCTCTACTGTGGGTAAAATCTTAGAGGGTTTTCTAAGAGATGCTATACTGGAGTATCTGAAGAAAAACAACCTCATGACCATTATCAACATGGTTTTACGAGGGACCGTTCCTGTCAAATTAATCTGATAAGCTTCTATGAGAAGTAAGTTCTGGACTGGACCAAGGAAATGCAGTGGATGTGGTGTATATGGACTTTTCAAAAGCTTTTGATAAGGTGCCACACAAAAGGTTGATACATAAAATGAGGGAAATGGGGATAGGGGAAAATATGGTAAGTGGGTTAAGAACTGGCTTAGTGATAGGAAACAAAGGGTGGTTATTAATGGAACACACTCAGAATGGGTCACAGTTAAGTGGGGTACCACAGGGGTCAGTGTTGGGCCCGCTTCTATTTAATATATTTATTAATGACCTTGTAGGCATCGATAGAATCTCAAAATTTGCAGATGACACTAAACCTACTGCAGGGTAATCAATACAGAGGAGGACAATTTTATATTAAGGAGGATTTATGTAAACTAGAAGCTTGGGCTTGCTAAATGGCAAATGTGCTTTTAATGGGAAAATGTAAAGTCATGCAACTGGGCAGAGGAAACAAAAGGTATAATTATGTGCTAATTGTAAAACATGGGGCAAACTGTCACTGAAAAAGACCATGATGTAGGGATAGAGCAAACTCACATTTGCAGTGACAGCAGCTGCTGCAAAGGCAATAAAATAAGGGATGCATTAAAAGAGGCATAGATGCTACTAGAGGAGAACATAATTTTAACCATTAATTACAAGTCACTATGCGAACCACACTTAGAATACTGTGTTACAATTTTGGTCTCGGTGTATAAAAAGACATAGCTGAACTAGAGCGGTCCAGAGAAGAGCGACAAAAGTCAATAGAGGACTAAGGGTGCTTGCAAATACCAAGAACAGTTTATTAATACTTGGGGTTATATTTAGCTTTGGAAAAACATAGGCTTAGCGGGTGAACCTTATTAATAGTGTATTATAAATTTATATGAAAAGAGGGGATCAGTACAGAGACCTTTCTAATGATCTCTTTACTCTTAGGCCTGAGACTGGGACAAGGGGGCATCCTCTACGTCTGGAGGAAAGAAGGTTTAATCATAATCACAGACGCGGATTCTTTACTGCAAGAGCAGTGAGACTATGGAACTCTCTGCCACATGCTGTTGTAATGAGTGACTCACTACTAACATTTAAGAAGGGCCTGGATGCCTTTCTTGAAAACTATAATATTATCAGTTATACATACTAGATTCTTTGATAGGGCGTTGATCCAGGGAATTAGTCTGATTGCCGTATCTGGAGTCAGGAAGGAATCTTTTCCCCAATGTGGAGCTTAGTGTTGCCACATGGTTTTTTTTTGCCTTCCTCTGGATCAACATGTTAGGCTATCGGTTGAACTAGATGGACTTAAAGTCTTCCTTCAACCTTAAAAACGGTTACTATGTTACTATGTTACCCAACAAGTACTGTCTTCTCCACACCTCTTTGTCCCCATTCAGCATAGGTTCCATCTCAGGTACACCAGTTATATTTTATGTGTCCATAATGAAGTCCTCCAGTCTGATCGGGCTTATCTGCTGCCAGGAGAGATGATTGGGTAAGAGGGTCTTTGTTTTTGCTCATCATGTGGAGCCGACGGCTGACTTAGAGACTTCTAAAATCACATTTAGGTCATCTTGACCAGAATAAGTAGGAGAACTATACCTTGCACATAGAAATTTCTTACAAGATGGAAAGTGGTATTGGGTTTGAAACTTGAACTAGATCAGGCTCACAAAGCTTTAGGGCCTAAGTCTTTAAATCAAAATAGACCACAGGATGTTTTGTTTGGTCCATCTTTACAGAAGGAGGCAATAACAAACAAGGTGTGATGAACAGGCCAAATTCAACATCAAGACATAACCATGTGACGCTTTGTAGGAACTTCAAGAAACAGACCCCAGGCACAACTGCAGGACCGCGAAATGGGTGAATATGCCGACCATGACAGCCTCCCTGCTGTGGAGACACCAATGCAGTGGCGGAAGGCGCTACAGTTATTCAATAAATACTGTCTTATTGCTATCACTGTAACTTATTGGCAAAAAGAAATTTCATAACTAAAAGTTATTCACATCAGACGCCTTTAAAATTAATTGAAAAGTGTGCAGTAAATAAATATGATCATTAGAGATGAGCGAGTACTAAAATGCTCGGGTGCTCAAAGCTCTGGCCGAGCATCCCTAGATACTCGTGTACTTGGCCAGAGCACCGAGCCCAATGTAAGTCAATTAGAGATAGGCTCCGCCACGGACTTCGGGTTATTAAACAAGTGTTTCTGGGAAAGGGCGGCAGGGTGGCTCATCCCTAGTGGCTAACCCAAATGAATCGGTCTTGTAACGATGTATGAAAAGGATGACAAACTGCGCTGCCAGCTGTCAAAGTAAACAAAGGGATATCCAAGTAGTTTAATATTGGAAAGATGACTATGCCTCACACAATAAGCACAAGTCACAATTTTGCAACTTGACCTAAAATGTGAGAGGCTTCTGAATCAGAAGCCAAAACAGTCACAATCCTTTACTAGGACCTGGATCACCACCTTGTAATAGCTGATCCAGGTTATGCTGATGGCACTTGCACAGGTTGGAATAACTGTATTTGCAAAACTAAGAAACCACGACTCGGACCTGACTGCCTGAAAGGCTGTCAAGTTGTTCCTTTCATCTCCTTAGGAAACATAGGGAAATAGCAGAGCTATATAACCCAGGCAAAGGAAGTTGGTTGATGATGAGCCCACTGATCCGACCTTGACTGTTAGCACACATAGCCAGCACAGCAACACAGAGGAAGATTGATACGTAACACCAACACAGGTGCCAAGGGAAAGTGGTTTGACCAGAGTGAGAAGAGCACCCCCACTGTGGCCCAAAACAGGACATGGGGGTGTCCAGCCGCTATCTGGAATTGTTTTACTGAAAGTCCTCCAGAGAAAAATATTGCAATCTGTAACATCTTGCCATGCCAGGAACTTAAACAGGAATGGTTTCCATGGTCCGAGCTGCTGCTTTATTCAATGTACTTCACAAGGTGAATAAAGACTGTGATGGTAGAAACAACTGTCGAGCCCACTGGGACGAGGGTACTCGGTACCGGACCGTGTCTGCTTCAGGGGAATGTCACGGGGTCTTGGTCCGGACCGTGTCCCGGGCCCTGGCAATAATAAGGGTGTATTTACAGGGGAGAATAGTTTATCGTGACCCCACCCACAGTGTATGGCCAGTAGTGGGGCCACCGCTGCCGCAGAACCTCCGGGGATGATGTGATGGCAGCTAAGATGGGATAGTTCTCCGTGGGCAGAACTGAGTTCCCCGGGGCAGTGTTGGTAAAGTCTATGATGGATGTGAATAGTGGAGACGGGTTAAGGAACACACACTCACGTTTTGTAGTTTCCAAAGCTTTACTGCGATGTTGTTTTCCTCCCACCCTGTCCGGTTCATCAGCTTCCTCGTGCAACGCTGTGTGTGTGTGTCCTGGCTGCTGCGTCTAGGTGAGCTGCTAGGACTGTCTCACTCTCTCTCTGTTCTGCTCGTACCACTTGGCTAGGCAACTTGAGTCCTCTGTGCTGTGCTGACCCCACCGTGTTGCTTTGCTCTGGTACTGTGGTGGTCTAGAGACTCCACTACTCCTGGATTCACTGTGCTGTGTGTGTCAGTCACAGTGCCGGATCCGGTGTCTGTTCTGTGCACTTCTCTGGGGCGAGTGGTGATGGCACTCAAGCTCCCAGATATGTTCCTCAGTCTTTCAGTTCTCCTTCCCTCAAACCCTAGCTAGGCCTGGAATCGATGAGCCGACTGTAGAGAAGCCTGGCACAGCTCCTTTTACACTACAGCCTCTCTCATTTCTTCCAGAAACTGAAACTAACTCTGCACTCTTGACCTGGAGTATATAAAAGTGTAGGTTGTGCTCCCCCTCCTGGCCCAGAGGTGCTAGTGTAAGTCAGTGTGTTGTGGGGAGGGAACCCGTGTGATGTTACTGTGGCACATTAACCCATGGGGTGCCACACAACCCTTGTGAAGTACATTGATTAAAGCAGCAGCACGGACCGTGGAAACCATTCCTGTTTAAGTTCCTGATTTTCCCGCGGTTTTGGCGTGACGGTGGAGGTTCTGCAGAAGCTGCTAAAGTGCTCAAACTGGTTGTGGGTGACACAACCTGAAAGGTGAGTGGACCCCTGTATGTTCCACATAAAAACAAAAGTGTCTTTTGATAAGGCACAATCTGCGCCTCTTTTGTCTCCTTTTTATCTGTAGTTATCTTGCCATACCAAGCTGAGCAGAGGTCAGGGCAAAGGCAACCTGAGCACCCGGAGTATACGTAACCACATGGCAGCCAAGCACCCCAGTAGGTGGGTGGCACACCAGGGTACCAAATTGGTGTCTGCTGGTCAAGCCACTGCCATGTTGCCTGTACTTTGTCTTTGACAATATGCTGTCTATCAAGCAGGTGTTCATACCTCCTTCCCACAATGTGCGGTTGAAAAGAGAAAACAAACAACCTCATCCACTTAGTTGTCCAAGCAAAGCGTCAAGTTGTCCGTAGCAGAGAGTTAGGAAAGGAAGCGTAAATAACCAGCCACGTACCCACAGGCGCAAATACTAAAATCGAATATGGCCAAATTGCTATCTGTAGAGATGTTGACATTTAGGCTTGTGGGAACAGGACGTTTATGTGGCACCCTGCACGGGATTGCCACCAGGATCCACCAGTGCAAGGAGGGACTTTTGAATTCCCCCTTTTATTACTTTCAAAAATGGACCATAGCCACAGGACTGGTAGTGGCAAACACCCTTTTTAAACACCCTTTAAACAGCCTGCAGCGGATGGACTAACGCTGTATGGACTGGTTACTCATTTTCTTAATTATACCTGTTTTTTGTAAATTTTTAATTTTGAGACTCAGTTCAATTTTCAAATGTAAATAGTTATTTATGTTGTATTCATGAAAAATGTTTCAGTCCCGGAGTACTGTATTTAACTAGGGGGGAATGTGGCACCCCTGCAGGGGATTGCCACAGGATCCACCAATGCAAGGAGGGAATTACACCTTGGTTCACACAGCACACAACACCTTCCACCCCATACCTGAAGGGGGAGCACTACTGGCTGCCTTAAGCCAGTTCCCCTTTAAAACATCCAGGCCTGAGGGGAGGAGTTAGTTAGTCCCAGGAGTGAGTTCCAGTTAGTCTGCGGAGTTAGAGCTGGAGTGAGGAGCTGGTCGCTGGGGAAGATCCAGGCCCAGGACCAGGGAACACTGACCCGGCTGTGCTGCCCCCTTTGGAAAGGGTTGGAGGCCAGAGGAGGAAACAGAGAATCAAAGAAGGGAATAGACAAAGCTCCCTTTAGTACACCCGTACACTGGAGTCAGACACTGCCAGCATCCACTACAGCAGTAAAAAGCCCGGGAGAACCAGGAGGACCAAAACCCCCTGAGGTAACAGACATGAGACACTCAAACTGACTAAACACAGGACCAGAGGCCATAAGAAGAATAGGGACCCTGCAGAAGGACGTCATTGTCAGTTTAGAGCAAAGCCCTGAGAGGGAGAAGGAGCAGTGGGTTCAGTCATAGGCTGGACTTACCCCAAACCACAGTACACAGAGACAGAGAAGGCCTCACAGCTTTCTAAGGTGGAAGTCCCAGGTTGCACCGGGGACCTGGTTATTTCTCTGGACTGTACCTGTTATCCTGTCACCAGTAAAAGGTGCCAAAACAAAAATCACTGTGTGTGTGTGCCTTCTTAACCGCCGCTATCCACCGCATAGACTGCAGAGATGCAACTACTACTCCCCTTATCCATCCCCGCTGCCCTGAGGTAAAGCTCCACCTGTGGGGAGTTGTACCACACTCTGCTGCACCCACCACCACCTCAGCGGCCAGCTGCAGCGTTGGTATACCCGTTACCAGGAACTACAGGTGGCGTCATGTTACCAATTCCTTTATTCCCCACCATTTCCCACCATTGAGGGTCCAGGGCACGGGACCGGGGAATGACCAGCCGTGATTCCCCATCAAAGTCACCATCAGCCCTGTACCCGAGTACCAACTACCCTGTCAACCACCTCAATTACGTGATCTCTTGGCTGTAGCTGCCCCATTATACTCGGTTCACAGCCGCCACTATTTTAGCCAGTGAGCTGTTGACAGCTATCATAAGCATGCGTGAAGCAACCATGCTGTCACCAATGCTGTAACTAGGAAGGTCGACATAACAACAAACATGTGAAGAAGTTGTTGTGGACAGTGAGGGATGAAACATTTCTGTGAAGGCACACTGGGTGAACTTGGTGGAGAGTGGGACAGAGTGACAGCATAGGACGTCACATCACACATCCTACACATTCCAAGAGTAGTCAGCCCAACTTCTATCATGGTTTCCATGTACTCGTATGCCAGTTTTTGTTTCTCCTCCTCCTCCTAATCCTCCATGTCATTCTGCAGCCCTCAAATCAATTGTTTGGAGGACCTGCAAATCTGAGTTTGGTGAGGGTCAGGAGGTGGCCATGCAACATATGTTTGAGAGGGTCCTCCTCTATTAATTTTGTGCTGAAATTACGGTCTTAAGAATAACACAGCATAAGCAAAGCCATGGTTGCTTGTACTGAAGGTCATCTCATCTATAAATTTGAGAGGGCCCTCCTTTATACTCTTGGAAGGGTCCTTCACAATCTGCTGTCCATGAAGCAGGCGCTCCCATCTCCTGCCCACCAGCTGCGATTGCACGGACACAGCAACCAACATGAACCATGTCCACTTTTTTTTGTCCCAGTGAAGCGTGCTGTTATCCCAAATCTTAGAAAAGGAAGAGTAAATACACAAACACTCTCCAACAGGCAAAAACATTAAACGGTCACATTGACAAATTGCTAGCCGTGCAGATGTTTACCTTTAGGCTTGTGGGAATAGAGTCTTACCGTGATCTCTTGGCTGTGGCTGCCCCAGGATACTGGTTTTCTAGCCAGTGGCACCACTATTAAACGCAGTGTTCCGACACCGATTTACAGATGCATGTGTAATGAGGTGTACAATTCAGATTGTATTATCGAAATTGACAGTGAAATTAACTGTGCACAGTCCGCACTTGTCCACCAGGGGGCATCAGTGGACTGTACAATCACAGAGCTGGGAAACTCCCAGCCATCTCTTTTGTTTACCCAGGAAGTGAAAGAGTTTAGTACAGACACAGAGTTGAACAAGAGAACATCTGCCTGTGGATGTGTGTTGAAAGAGGGCTACTTTTCAACACCTTGCCGGAAAAATCACCCCGCAGAAGCCCCTGTGACTGATCCTGGGCCACTAGACATTGGTGCTGTGTATCTGGCCGCTCTGCAAAACCTTGCCCGCCGAGCACCCAGAGTGCATGTGCTGGGGCCGTGACCGACATAAGGGAGCCATTTGTGCTGCTGTGATCTCCCTTCTGCTGTTGCTCTGTGTGCCCTGAGACTGGGAGAGACAGACTGTTACCTGCAGAAGGAGACCAAAGAAGAAGAGTGAGGAGATCCCAGGCCTGCTACGTGGAGCGACATCTTCTTCTGTGATAGACTGGTACGTGATTTTAGGGAAAGTTAGGGAAAGATACCTTCATTGTTGTGTTTTCTTTTCTTGCTGCGTACCCGGAAGAAGTGAAGATCCAGAGACTCTAATATATACAAGTGCGCATAGAGTTCGGTTGACTGTGATATAAATATGTTTTACAGTAAAGAAACGTTATTACCGGTTAAATCTGAGTATGGGGATTCTGTTGAGAAAGATCATACACACACACCCGCGGCCTTACCACCGGTCGCTACACATGTGTTAAACAATATCAATTGTGCTGTCAGCAGTGCTGTAACCGGGATGGTCCATGTAGCAACAGACTTGTGGAGATGTTGTATACTGTCAACCACGATAAATTTCTCTGACGGCACACGGGGGGGAACCTGGTGGAGGGTGGGACAGAGTGACAGCCTGGGTTATCACACATCCTACCCACACCAACAATAGTTGGCCCAACTTCATCGTGGTTTCTATCTACTCGTATGCTAGTTTCTGCCAATTCTCCTTCTCCTACTCTTCTTCCTCCTCCTCCATGTCATTCTGCAGCCCTCAAATTGTTCAGAGGGCCTGTAAACCTGAGTTTGGTGAGGGCCCAGAGGTTACCCTGTAACATATGTTTAGGAGGACCCTCCTCTATTCATTTGGGAGGGCCCTCCTTTATACATTTGGGAGGGCACTCTCTCTATTCATTTGGTGCTTAAACCACTGCATTAAGAATAACACAGCATAAGCAAAGGCATGGTTGCTGGCACTGAAGGCTAACTCATCTGTACATTAGGGAAGAGTCACCTTTATACATTTGTGAGGGTCTTCCTCTATACTTTGGGAAGGGCCCTCCTCCATTCATTTTGGAGGCCCCTCCTGTATACATTTTTGAGGGCACTCCTGTATTCAGTTAGGAAGGCCCTCATCTATGGGCCTGCTCATGTATGCAATAATGGCAGTAAGCTGGTGGCGGCTTCGAAAGTCAGTAAGCTGCTAAATGTGCCATGCGTGGATCATAAATTTAACCTAGTTCAGAAATGATGAAGCATACCCTTACTTGCCATACTTAAATCAGAAGGCGTGCTTTACTATTGCCCATTTACGCCATTCCTCTACTACTTTTACTGGTCTTGCAGTGCAGCAAAACCGCTTTAATTTGACAAGTTAACAACTCATTTGCGACCTGCACATGCGGTTAAACAGAATATAGCATATGTTGTTGAGGATTATTGAGCAGCAGTGGGCTGTAGCTGAATACTAGTTTCGACATACCCTTTACATTGAGACTCACACACCACACATAACAACTGCCAATTGGTTGTGAAGTTCATGAGAACATTGAGTACTGCACCAAGCTCGTGAGTGGTGATCTGTCAGGCTATTATCAGCATACACATCCCGCTGTCTGGCTGTTGAAACAATCTCTGCATAATCTCAAAGAGTAGGCTTTGAATGACCAACATACAGCTATGGATCAAGATTTTCCGACGTGTGATACTACCCAGCCCAGTCAATATTTTGAGGCAACATTGATGATGAGGAATATCAGGAGGGTGAGGGAGAGGACTTCTTTTTTCGTGCTTCTAAGGGGACTCCCATTGCTACAAAGGAGACTCCCAACCCCAGCTTGAATGGGCTGTAAAGGAGGAGGTGGAAACGAGGCAGTGTGAGAAGAGGATGGGTATTATTCCTCGTACTGGTGACACAGAACCTTTGCCTGTTTGAAGGTTGTCCTACATGGCACAGTACATGTTTAAGTGTCTGGTGTCAGTTTTAAGACCCTCGCGTGGTACACATTTTCGCCAACAAGCTATACTTGTTAGCCACCTTTCTCGACCGACGCTACAAGGAGAAAATTTCTTCTCTATTTTTGGAGTCACAAAAGGGTTGTACAATGGAATCATTCAAGAGGTGCTGTTGTACATCACTTGCTGAAAACATCACTCTCTGACAACACTGGCGGCAGAGGTACCGCCTCTTTTTAACATCAAGGATTAGTGGGGAGAGACACACACACCTGCTACAACAGAGGTTGGGGGGGAATGTGCACAAACTAGGCCAATTTTAATAAACCAGCACATTAGCAAGGGCTATCTGTGCCTGTAACAATACCAATGTGATAGAAGTTGAACAACATGCTCAAGAGATACTTAAGTGACCATACCTGCATCATTCATGATTCAACTCCCTTTAGTTATTGCGTGTCCAAGCTGAACACTTGGCCTGCCCTATCCTTATATTCCTTGGAGGTTCTGGCCTTCCCTGCTGCTAGCTAGCATGTCAGAGCCTGTTTTCTATTATGCTGGGAAAAAATGTCAGCACGTAGAGGAAAAATATGTAAATCTTTATATCAAATACATAAAAAATATAAAAATAATGCACAATGTGCAGCAGCCAGATCAGTCCATAGGATGGTTAAGAGCGACGCGTTTCGGCTAAAACGGTAGCCTTAATCATTATCCTGAAATCATGAGATCATAATTAAGGCTACCATTTTAGCCGACACGTGTTGCCCTTAACCATCCTATGGACTAATCTGACTGCTGCACATTGTGCATTGTTTTTATATTTTGTTATGTATTTGCAATAAAGTGAAGTTTTACATATTTCTCCTCTATGCGCTGCTGTTTTTCCGCATTGATGGGTCAATTTCTGCCTTCTGGTTTTCATAAGTAGTGGTTACCAAGCCGCAATGCGTGCTTTTGAAGGGAACTCTCGGAGAAGAACATCAATGGTGATCTGATAAAACTTTTTTCTTGCACTTTTCTTTTACGGTGGGGCAATCAATCATTACTGATAGACGCACATGACTCCTCACGGAAAAAGCAGGCAGACTTTCTCTGATTAAATTCAAGAAGGACTGGATTTATACACAACTTAAATTCAACAAAATTTTTCATCTTTCAAACTGACCTTAACTAGAGATTGCCAAACCTTTTAAAGTTTGTGTTCGGTATGCCGAAAGGGCATATGTTCGCCCACTATATCGGCAAAAAGGTCACTGAAATACCAAACCCCATTCAAACCATTGATCAGTAATAGGGTGATGAGTGAAAGGTGTGGTGATGGTGCTCAGAGAGCCTAGCTAAATTCACAAAACACACAACAAAGACACCACAAGAAATGCCTTTCCATTTGAAAAAAGCATGCCCAGATTGCACCAGAGTGGCATCAATTCACCCAGAAAATACTGCTGACATATGGAGCACCCCAATCGATGGTTGGAACGTGGAGAAACAAAGCTGTGTATGAGTGCAAAACCACTGCCACTTCCCCTGTCTTATCTGCTTCCCAATATGTTGTCCAGGAAGCAGGCCCTGATGCCACCTGCACACAACCTGCAGTTGCACATACACAACAAACATTTAAAATTGGAAAGTGGATGTACATCATATATACTTCTGGTGTCAAGCAAAATGTGACCCCAAAACTGACAGGAGGAAGATTGAATAGTGTGTGCTTTCTGCCAAACATCATTAAATGTTAGTAGTACTGCTTAAGATTTTACAACCACTATAGGACTGTATTAATTTGTGAGCTTTTGTTGGCACAATCCTACAAAATGTCAGCACAAAAACAGCAGAGAAAATAGCCTGGTGCGTGCTTTGTAGTAGCCAGTAGGAAATTATTGGACTACTGCTTTATGGAGGGACCTAAACGCCTTTTTAAGTGGACTAATGTGTACAGCAGAATCCAGGCTGTGACCCCAAAATCAACGGGGAAAATTGACTGGTGCTTTAAAAAAGAAAAGGCAGCACAAAATGCTAGTACTCTGTGTACCGCAAAAATAGAGCTTTGCTTCTATCAAGAGCTGTTTTAAGATGGACACTGGAAGAACACTTTAACTTCTCCCTACATTATACACAATCTCTCCCTCCCTGTACTCTGACTTTGTTGTGTGTCTTCTGCTCTGAAAAGAGCTATTTTTTGGTGGTATTATGAAGCTAGTGACTGCCTCCTTTAAACTGTCCCTGCTTGAGTATCTCTCCCTCCCTACTCTACACTGGCCTAGTATACACTGCAGGTAGCCTTAAAAAGGGCCTTTTTGTGTTATCAAGAGGCCTAAACACTCTTCCTAGCAGCTCAGCAATCTCTCCCTATGCTTCTACAACGCAGGCTCTGGGTGCAATTTGCGCAAGATGACGCTGCGCGGCCAGCCAATCACAGTAATGCCACAACCAAGATGTCTGCAGCTTTACTGTGATTGGTTAAGAAGCCCAGCATGTTTAGTGGCTGCAAAGGAGGCACCAAAACTGCAGGGCAGGACATCAGAATATAGCGAGGTGAGTACACAAATATTCGCAATAACAAGTAACCCGAATACCATACTATCTGTGCAAATAGCGAATAGTAACAAATACACTAGCTCATCACTACTCCTATAGTGTTTTAGTATAACCACAAGGGAGTTGTGATATTTCCACCAGAATCAGCATTTCCTTGTTTTTGATAATGTTCACTGATAGGCGATGGAGCTGTAATGTAAAGTCCATGAGGAGATTTAAATAGCTTCTATACAGTATAATTGAACCTTCATGATTATAATAAAATCAGCAGTTTTGATGTTGGTAGCCATCAGGACCGACCTCTGATAGTCAGGGGTGTTAATCTTTCTCATATCTCTACACTCGAGCAAGTCCCTCCCCCCACCGGCTTGAAAAATAGTGATGGAACTCTGTAGTCAATGGGAACTCATCTCAGAGATTGGAAGCTTTTCTTATGCAAAACGTAATATGAGCATTTTATTTCATTGAATTGAACAAAGTGATTACTCAAGTTGATGGCCCAGGATTCTCCAGTAGTGTGTATGTAGGTAGTGCTACATAGACTTCAAGTAATCGGTGGAAGTCGACACCAAAGTCAGAAATGACATTGCTTCCTCTTCAGCTGATTAATTATGGCATTTTTCACTTCATTGTCCCTTATGCTATATATCAAAGGGTTCAACATTGGTGTTACTGTTGTATATAAAATGGGGACTACTTTGTCTGTTTCAATAGAGTATTGGGTATTTTTTGAGTGGGGTCGAAGATACATGAACATAATAGTCCCATAGAAGAGGGTGGCAACAGTGAGATGAGAGGTGCAGGTGGAGAAGGATTTTTGCCTCCCATGTGACGAAGAAATCTTTAGGATCTTTGAGATAATATGGATATATGAGATCAGAATCAAGAAGAAGGCACCCCCGGCAATCAATCCTCCTGAGATATACAGAGATAACTCATTGACAAAGGTGTCTCCACAAGACATTCGTACGAAAGCAGGTACCTCACAAAAGTAATGGTTGGTGTTAAGATTCTTACAGAATTGGAGTTGGAACGTTAGGTACAGCTGCAAGGAAGCATTGATCACTCCGACACTCCATGATGACGCAACTAAGCAAAAACATAATGTCCTGCTCATTATGGTGTTATAATGTAATGGTCTGCAAATGGCGGCAAACCTATCATAGGCCATGACAGCGAGAATTATACATTCTGTTGCCCCCAAAGTTAAGGATATATACATTTGTACTGCACATCCGAATAAAGAAATACTTGTATCTTTGGCTAAGGTGTTAAATAAGAGTACAGGAACAATAGAGGAGGACAAGCAGATATCAATGATAGAGAGGTTGGTGAGAAAAAAGTACATGGGATTGTGTAGACTTGGATTGGTCCTCACAACAATGATCAGTAGAAGGTTCCATGATATAGTAATTACATACATTATCAGAAATACAAGGAAGAATATGACTTGAAAGTGTTTGAGAGTAGACAGACCAAGTAAAATGAACCTTCGGGAAATAGTTTGGTTTGACTGTTCCATACCATCTAGGTGTATCCTGACCTAAATAAAAATATAAATACAATAAATTTGATGTTAAATACTTTCTTTAAGCAATTACCACCAAGATTTACCAGTGACCAACATTGTAGAATCATCGTTCTTATAATGGAACGACAGAAGCTGCAATATTGAAAGTATACAGTAGTATCCGATATTAGCTTTATCTAAGGTGCTTAACAATGGCTTTGGAAACATTACTTTTGGTTAGTGCCTTCTGAAATACTGGTATACAAAGCCCTATACTAGAAATATTCTCGGTTGGTTTCATTAAGGTCAGGGGTCCTCAACCTTTGGCTCAGGAACCACATGTGGCTCATGAACCAGTGATATGTGGCTCACGACTGTCTTCCAGCTTGGCGCATAAGAACTAGAGCTAGCAAATAGTGATGAAGAGCAGATATCCAGATGGTGATGGGAAGAAAAAACCTAAGATCAGCTTCACTGACTGTAGACTTCTTTATTATAAAATCACAAAAATAAAGCACACACCACATCGTCTATAGTGCCTCTATATAATTCTGATGTTAATCACCCTTAGTCACTCGACACTAGTAATGCATAGAGGCAGTATAAAGGGATGTGATGTGTGCTGTATTTTTGTGGTTTTATAATAAAGAAGCCTTCACTTAGTGAAGCTGAACTTGTTTTTTTCTTTCCCATCATGTCTACACTAGTGATGAGTGAGTAGTAAGATATTTGGGTTTGGATAGCTCTAACCGAATGCTTTGACCTGTTTCAGTATTTGGATCCAAGTGAGCTCTCTATTGACTTGCATTGGATTCATTACTCATTACTTGTTCAAAGTATTCGGTTAGAGCTATCCGAACTTGAGCATCTTACTACTCGCTCATCACTAGTCTACACGTTTTGGCAAATTGTATCTGTGTTTCCTAACAAGAGGGCTTGCCACAATGTGGTGAGCTAGACTTCCTCTTATATTATCTAGATTGGTGAATTTTGTTAGTAGCCCAACATAGAAGAGCAGATTTCAATGGGGTAATGGTATGAACCCCTGGCTCTTGATATACTGCCTTGGAGTGATTCTGTGAACAAGCTTTGGCTGTCATTATACCAATAATAAGGGCTCTGTGCAACTTCTGTGAGGGGACTGGAGCTGGATGTGTCTCAAAACCCTTTCTCAGACCTGGATGTTGCTCGTGACCCCTCTCTCAAAGCTGGATGTGGTTTCCAACCCTCTCTCAGACCTGGAGATGGCTCATAACCCTCTCTCAGATCTAGATGTGGCTTTTGAACCTCTCTCAGAGCCGGATGTAGCTTGAGACCCTCTCTCAAGACAGATGTGGCTCAAGACCCTCTCTCAGAGCTAGATGTGGCTTGAAACCATGTCTCAGAGCCGAATGTGGCTCATGACCCTCTCTCAGAGCCGGATATGGTTCACCACCCTCTCTCAGAGCTGGATGTAGCTCGTGACCCTCTCTCAGAGCTGGATGTGACTCACAACCCTCTCTCAGAACTGGATGTGGCTCTCAAGGTCAGAAGGTTGGGGACCTCTGCAGAAAGAGAATAATAAATTATACCACACAAGAAATTGTTCGAATAAGCAATTCTACAAAAATTTCTGCTAATCCACTACCTTGTTGAGTTGACCATTAGCTGTCTCCAAATATATCAAAGTTCTTTATAATTTATATTTACGCAATATAATTTTATTTTAAAACTTTAACTGATCTTCCAAAAAAGAATCACAACTTCGCAAAGGCTTGATGACAAATGAAATGCTTATGCTTTGTCCTACAAAAACAGATGTAAAAATTGTAACTTACAACAATCTATTATGAAAAAGGTTGAGTTATCTTGATCATCAAGGTAATACATTGCTGTCTGGAAACAACTTTGATGCCTTGCGGTGAATGGAAACTGAAAGTCCTTTTATATGTTTTGCCATTAATACTTTCAAATTACCAGTATGCTTTTGATTTTCCCAAGTCAATTATACCTGAAACTATCGCCCCTGTGGAGCAAATCATTATCTGTTAACTCCTAATAATGTTTTGTAAATTTGAAGTTTTTTGTTTAATTATTGACGAGGCCAAAATTTTCAGATCTGACCAGTGTCACCGTAAGTGGCAATAACTCTGAAATGTTTCAATATATTTCAGTGATTTTAATTTATTTGTTTGTGACACATTGTACTTTATGTTAATGTTAAATTTAGGTTGATATGTTTTGCATTTATTTGTCAAAAAGTTCAAAACATTTTGCAATTTTTAAACTTTGATTGATTATCTCTTTAATCCAGATAGTCACACCCCACAAAAAAAGATAATAAATTCCACTTCCCTCGTGTTTACTTTACATCAGCACCATTTGTAAGATGTCCTGTTATTTTGTTAGGATGATAGAAGCTTCAAAGATGTAGCAGAAATTTCTAATTTTTTTCAAGGAAATTTACCAAATTTTTCTTTTTAGAGACCTATTGAGTTTTGAAGTGACTTTGGGGGTCCTATATGTTTGAACTCCCCCGCCAAAGTGATACCGTTTTAAAAACAGCACCCTTAACATATTCCGAACTGGAACCTCTCCAGCTGCTTTTCAGTAATTTGATTCAAAATGGAACGACAGGAATGAATAATATTTTTTACCACCTAAATGTTGCTAACTTCTGCACCGGTCACTATAGCCGGCTAAGAGTCTAAGGCTGTT
>JARQOC010000012.1:91139741-91170648 GCA_033576535.1 Allobates femoralis
CATGGTAGCATACTTTGGTAATGTGACCTCATCTTCCCCGTCAATTTAGAAGGCGTAATGGCACTCTTCCCCGCTGTACTTCAACCTACCCCTCTGGCTGTTAGTACAGGTGTGTCTGCTGTTGAATACCGGGGTCTTACCAAAGGCTTGATAGTTCCTTGCCCTTTAATGCTATTGCGGCTCTACACCAGACCAACATTTCAGTTTTGGAGGAGGTTTCACAATGGGTTATTGGATCACTTACACTGCGATTTCACCTCCGGATATGGTCTACCTGTTGTTTCAACATCAGGGCTTTTATTTCTTTGTGAAGAAGCCTCTTCTGTCTGGTTCTGGCAGTCTTGGCGATCTGCTGTAAGACAGTAATTACCTCGGAAAAACACTTTTCAATTACATTTATTCCTAGTAACATTACTGGTTCACGATCTCACCGGTCAACATCTACAATAATAATATCTTGGTTCTGCAATTCTACCTTCCCAATCTGAATGGTCATTTCTCTGAACCCAACCTGCGGTATTAGTTGACCATTGCTAGCCCACAAGTTCATTACAATGTCATATGGACCACTATTAATGTCTGAATCAGCCAGTACCTTTTGTATAGTACATGTGGAATCGATGTTATCTGGGACCCGGTATCCAATAAGGCATTAAAGGGAATGCCATCCAACACGATAGGGATGACTGGACGTCCTCCCACGAATCTGTCATACCAGGCTGAAGGACCTTGAGAGTTTACTCCTGGGAAGTGGCCCGCCTGCCTAGGGAATCCTTGTTTAAAGCACATTCCCAGGCAAAATGACCTGGTTTCTGACAACAGCGGCAAATGGGCTGTCCATACAGTTGATAGCGGTCACTGGGTGGTCCTCTCGTTGCTTGGTACCTCCTGGGCCTCATCCACGGGACATCCTCCTTGCTGGTCGCCAACTCGATCTTGGGTGCAGGCTTGGATCCTCACAGCTCTTTGATGAGTTTAGCCATGGAAATAACAGTATCTGTCAGGGCATCTAGCTTTTGGTTGAGGGCCTCATTAGAGATAGGCTCTCTGTGTTCAGCTGCAGTCGCTAAAATGGGGGATGTTACTAATATTCCTAGCTGCTGGGGTGCTGCTGTAGGGTGAAGTTTAGATCCCGGGGCCCCTCTACCTGCTGCAGACGGATGGATCAATCTTTTAACTCAGCAAATGTAATTTCAGGATTTTGAATAATCATCATACTCAGCTGTCCTCTGTGAGAAGGGATAAGAGGCCCTCTATAAAATGGTCGATTAGCATTTTGTCAGCTCCCGGGGCTAAAGCAGGTTCTGCTAGTTTAAGTGAACGCACGGTGGCTCAAGTGGTTAGCACTGTAGCCTTTGCAGCATTGGGGTCTTGAAGTCCTGGGTTCAATTCCCACCAAGGACACTAAGGACAACATCTGCAAGGAGTTTGTATGTTCTCCCTGTGTTTGCATGGGTTTCCTCCGGGCACTCCGGTTTCCTCCCACATTGTAAAGACATACTGATAGGATATTTAGATTGTGAGCTCCAAGAGAGACAGCATTACTCATGTATGTAAAGTGCTATGGAATTAATAGTGCTATATAAATGAATAAATTATTATTATTATTTAAGTGCTTCCTGCAAGTTTAAGGAATAGTCTCTGGCACTCTCCTTGGGCTTTTGTTGACATCCAAAGAACCTTATTTTAACCCGGCAGTGCCAGTTAGTTGTCCAAATAATCATGCCGACACGCTGGGCTTCAGTTAAAGGGTACATCACATAGTGTGCTTGTATTTTAGTAATAAAGTCATTAAGAGTGTTAGGCTCACCGGAGTATTGGGACAGCCACATTGCTTTTGGAGTATACGGCATCAGGAGTGGCATGATGGGTGCTGCTCCTTGCGCCGCTGCACCGCCAGGTGCTCCTCTATTATCTGGTGCTGGATTTTCACCGGCTGCTCCACCGCTGCTTGGCTCTGCTGGTTCTCCTTGGTGCGACATCCTGTGCCCCCTTAGTTAAGGTCTGTCCTCCTGTCTTCCGCTTCTGTCCAGATGTCTTCTAAAGGTTCCGCTGTGCACCAGGGATTCCCTTCCCTTCCGGATGATGTGAGAGCGTTTTGTAGAGTGCTGCCCTTTTTTCTTCCCGCTCTGTAATGGCAGAATTTCAAAAATAGAGTCCTTGTGGCGCAGTTCAAATTCAGCATTGGCTCAGCATTGGCAGCAGGTTCAAAACAGTCACAAATCACGGCACACACTGCCCGGTTTACCGGGCAAAGTAGATCCTGTTTGTAGATGCCAAGTTGTGGAGCCCACTGGGACGGGGTACTCGGTACCGGACCGGGATATATGCTGGGGATGTCACAGCAGTCTTGGTCCGGACCATGTCACGGGTTCCACAAGTAATGGGTGTAATATTTACAGAGAAGTTTGTCATGACGCCACCCACAGGTTGTGGTCAGTGAGGGGACCACCGCTGCTGCAGAACCTCCGGGGATGATGTTTGGCAGCTGGAGATGTAACGGCTCTCCGCGGGTAGAGCCTGGTCCCCGGGGCAGTAGTAGTAATAGTTTATAGATGGTGCTATGGATATTGCAGGAAAGGGTAGTAGTAGAGATGATAGCTGATTGTGAGGGAACGCAGGGCTGGAGCACATGGATCAGTCTCACGGTTTTGAAGTTTTTCCAAGGCTTTTCTGCAGATATTGGTAGCAGAGTACTGTCCACAGAATCTGTAACGGGGCCGGGTTGCTCCCACCCTGTTCAGGTCCTCAGCTTCCCACTGTTGTGCTGTGTGTGTGGCCCTGCTGCTGCTTTAGCTAGGCTGCTGGCCCAGTCTCTCCTCACAGGTACCCCCTTTCGCTAGGCAACTTGAGTATTTCCGTGTGCTTCTGACCCGGCCGTGTTGCTTCGCTGAGGTACAGTGTAGATCTACAACCTCCACTATCCCTTTGTTTTCTGTGCTGCGTGTTTCAGTCACAGATTCGGATCCAGTATCCGGTCTCTGCGCTCCTCTGGGGCGAGTTATGAGGTAACTCAGTCTCCCAGATTTGTTCCTCTGTTTATTGTACTCCTCTCCTCAGACCCTGGCTTCAGACCTGAAAGTAATCAGTAGTCCCTGTCAGGAGCTCAGCACTGCTCCCATTTACAGGTCCTCCTCCTAGTGCTCCCTGCACCCTGCACTGAACTGTCAACTAACTACTTCCTCCTCAGACCAGAATATGTCAGGGAGCTGCTTGAGCTCCCCCTTCTGGCCTAGAGGTGCTAGTGCAGTGTCCAGTGTCCTGTGGGGAGTTAACCCTTGTGATGGTACTGTGGCACATTAACCCCTGGGGTGCCACACATCCACCTCTTTTCTTTTCGCATTTTTATATGTACTTGTCACTTTTCCATGTGTTTGTTGTGTCTTCTGAGCAGTTTGTCACCTTTTGGAAACCTTAGAAGCTGTTTTCTATGTGTTTTCTATGTGTTTGTATGTGTTTGTGTTTGCCTGCCATTGTTTTCAATGGTATTCGATGGTGTTCGACGAACATTCGATGAACATTTGACGAACACACCCCCAGTTCGACTAATTGAATTCTAACACTAGGTTGGTGGCTCATCTCTACTGTTTTCCCTCCCTGTAGATCTCACATTTTAGGAGGGACCACAGGTTCTCTATGGGGTTCAGATCAAGTGAACAAGGGGGCCATGTCATTATTTTTTCTTCTTTTAGACCTTTACTGGCCAGCCACACTGTGGAGTGTGTTGGATGCATGTGATGGAGCGTTGTCCTGCATGAAAATCATGTTTTTCTTGAACTATACCAACTTCTTCCTGTACCACTGCTTGAAGAAGTTGTCTTCCAGAAACTGGCAGTAGGCCCGGGAGTTGAGCTTCACTCCATCCTCAACCCGAAAAGGTCCGACGAGTTCATCTTTGATGATACCAGCCGATACCAGTACCCCACCTCCACCTTGCTGGCGTCTGAGTCAGAGTGGAGCTCTCTGCCCTTTACTGATCCAGCCTCTGGCCCATCCATTTGACCCATCAAGAGTCAATCTCATTTCATCAGTCCATAAAATCTTTGAAAAATCAGTCTTAAGATATTTCTTGGCCCAGTCTTGACGTTTTATCTTATGTTTCTTGTTAATAGTCATTTTTCAGCCTTCCTTACCTTGGCCATGTCCCTGAGTATAGCACACCTTGTGCTTTTTGATACTCCAGTAATGTTGCAGCTCTGAAATATAGCAAAACTGGAGGCAAATGGCATCTTGGCAGCTTCACGCTTGATTTTCCTCAATTCATGGGCAGTTATTTTGCGCCTTTTTTGCCCAAAACGCTCCATGCGACCCTGTTGGCTATTTGCCATTAAACGCTTGATTGTTCGGTGATCACGCTTAAAATGTTTGGTAATTTCAAGACTGCTGCATCCCTCTGCAAGACATCTCACAATTTTGGACATTTCAAAGCCTGTCAAATCTCTCTTCTGACCCATTTTACCAAAGGAAAAGCATTTGCCTAATAATTAAGCACACCTTATATAGGGTGTTGATTTCATTACACCACACCCCTCCTCATTACAGAGATGCACATCACCTGATTTACTTAATTGGTAGTTGGCTCTCAAGCCTATACAGCTTGGAGTAGGACAACATGTATAAAAAGTATCATGTGATAAAAATACTCATTTGCTTAATAATTCTGCACACAGTGTATAATCTGACACTGGAGTAGGTTTTAGGGCCGCTTTACACACACCAACTTATCTGTCCAACTTCTGAACAACTTACTGGTTGCAGTGAAATCATGGACACATTGCTCCATTTTGTGGCTGTGTACAAATGGAACAATGTGTCCATGATTTCACTGCAACCAGTAAGGCTGGGTTCACATTTGCGGACCCCTCCGCATCGTTCTGCGGAGGAGATCCGCAATGTGACCGCAGCGGCCGCGAGCTCCTATCTTTATAATGGGAGTGCACGGTGCTGCGTTTGACCGCGCATGACCGTGCGCACCCATTCACTCCAATATGTGATCTGTGCGCAGGCGTATGCCTGCGCACAAATCACACAGTCTCGTCCGCACCTGGGATGCAACATTTGCGGACCAGAACGCTGCGGAGGGGTCCGCAAATGTGAACCCAGCCTAAGTTGTTCAGAAGTTGGACAGATAAGTTGGTGTGTGTAAAGTGGCCATTAATGTTATCTCTAATTAATACTTGATGCATCTTTATGTCATGTTAAACGTTTTGTGAAAGTACAGTTAAGCTATAAAATCAGAGTCCACACAATATATTGGATGTAGTGTGAAACATTTTTCCTTTCTTGTACAATAGTTTTTATTAAGCGTTAAACAAGAAGAATACATCATTGTCAGAATCTAAAAAATAAATGCAGTAAAATGGAAAGGGATCCACAAAAGTAAGCCCAAGGTGGTTTATCAAGTTATAGGGGTTTTCCAGTTAAAACAAATTATTACCTATCCTTAAATGATAAATTTTTGATCAGTGGACGTCTGAGCAGCAACGATCGGCAATATTTATCCTTGCAAGAACTGAGCAGTTGTACACATCGCAACATTGCATGCAATTTAACTTGCAACTTGCTGGTTGCAGTGAAATCATGGACACATTGTTCCATTTGTACACGGCAACAAGATAGAACAATGTGTCCATGATTTCACTGAAACCAGTATGTTGCAAGTTAAATTGCATGCAATGTTGTGACGTGTAAAGGTACCCTTACACTTGGCTTTTTTCGACAGTCTGGTGTTGTTGTTACACAAGTTGTTCCAACCAAATGGTTTTTGTGTACAGTGCAGACCAAAAGTTTGGGCACACCTTCTCATTCAAAGATTTTTCTGTGTTTTCATGACTATGAAAATTGTAGATTCACACTGAAGGCATCAAAACTATGAATTATCACATGTGGAATTATATACTTAACAAAAAAGTGTGAAACAACTGAAAATATGTCTTATATTCTAGGTTCATCTAAGTAGCCATCTTTTGCTTTGATTACTGCTTTGCACACTCTTGGCATTCTCTTGATGAGATTCACAGCAGTAAAGCACCCCCACACCATCACACCTCCTCCTCCATGCTTCACGGTGGGAATCAGGCATGTAGAGTCCATCCGTTCACCTTTTCTGCGTCGCACAAAGACACGGTGGTTGGAACTGAAGATCTCAAATTTGGGCTCATCAGACCAAAGCACAGATTTCCAGTGGTCTAATGTCCATTCCTTGTGTTCTTTAGCCCAAACAAGTCTCTTCTGCTTGTTGCCTGTCCTTAGCAGCGGTTTCCTAGCAGCTATTTTACCATGAAGGCCTGCTGCACAAAGTCTCCTCTTAACAGTTGTTGTAGAGATGTGTCTGCTGGTAGAACTCTGTGTGGCATTGACCATGGTAGTGTAAACATAAATAATTTTAAAAAATGACATCGAGCTTCACTGTATTTTTGTTCTCAGCGCAGATAAAGTGGAAAGTTACGAGTTGCCTGGCTTTACATTGGCTAAATATCAAAATAAAGGGAGCCCATTAATTTTTAAATTATTTAAATACTTTAAAAAAATGTGTGGGGCTCATCTTATTTTTGATTGCCAGCCACAAAAAATTCCAGATGTCTGGGGGCTAGTATTCTCAGTGTGGAGAGGCCCATAGTCATTGAGCCTCTAGGCTAAAGAATAGCAGCCCACAGCTACCCCAGAAACTGGCGCATTCATTAGAAATGCCAATTCCTGGCACTATACCAGGTTCTTCCTGATGCCCTGGTGTGTTGGCATCCATGTGATAGAAGGGGTAATGACAGCTGAAGAATGACAGCTTGTCATTAATACCAGATAGATAATGTCAGGCCTCCATGGGACCCGCCCATTTTTAATAGTGTTTATTTGAAAAAAAACAACATCCCTCATCTTGCAATTTATTACCCCATACATACCCCTCTGACGATAATCCACGATGATGGTCCCACGAAACTCACTCACCTTTTCTACATCCAGAGTCTGAAGCAAGAGAACAAAAGAAGCATCCTCTTCCTGCAGCCTCTTCGATCACACTGACTGCTGGGGGATTGGTGATGTCACTTAAGGCCTCATTACACGGCATGACATTGTTAACGATGTCGCTGATACGTCACAGGTTTGTAGTGGTTCCACCGACATCGTTAGGAGTAGTTACGTGTGACTCTGCAAAGTTGTAATGATAAATCGTTGGATCGCTGATTGCAGGTTTGAGAACATGTTCTCAAATCAGACGATCAACGATCTGACAACCTGGTATATCACTGTGTTTGACACCACGATAATGATATCGTTTATGACTTCGGCCATTCACAGCAATGAGCAGGGATTGTTCGCTGGGCTAGCAAACGATACCTGCTCACTACATCGTTGGTGCATCGTTCACAATATCTAGATGTGTGACATCTCACCAACGATGTCAAAACGATGTAGGAAACGACCACGCGCCCACGAGATCGTTGCCGACATCATTCCAATGTCGTGCCGTGTAACTGTACCTTTAGTCACTCTGGGCTCTCCGTGGTAGTGAACATTGGTGACCTGGCTGCTGCGAGGCCTTCGTGATTCAGTTAATGATGACACCACTACTCCTATCACTCAGTATTATGGCAGAAGCTGCTGGGAGAGGACACTCATTTTGTTCTCTCATGGCAGACTTTAGATGTAGCAGAGGCGAGTGAGCTTCGTGGGACCATTGTTGTGGATTATCGTTGGGGGGGGGCTATGTGTGAAGTAATAAATTGGAAAATGAGGGTTGTTTGTCTGATTTATTAAAAATAGAGGATTTATCTCTATCATTTTTTACTATTTCCTCATAGGATTAATAACGGGAGGATATAACATTTGAAATTGAACATTGGAGTCTATCAACGTCTAATGTAAATACTGATTCATATCGGATAGAAAATATGCAAGTATAGTTAAATAAATATGGGTCGACAGTTTAGACTCAATTGAGGACTACATGAAAAAATGTAATATTGAGTCTGAAATTTGGCTCTGCATTATTTGAATTCATAGTCTTCTATGTGGAAGTATAGTCATATTGATTATGTATGCTGTTACAAAAGTAGAGATCTAAAACATAAATTGTTATGGGAAACATATTGACTATGGTTTTCAAAAGCAAAGAGCAAAGCAAGGAGCAAAACATTAATGACCTGACCTGAAAGGTTTTGACCAAATCCATAATAAAACTGAGAAATGTACGACGGACTAAATAATAAGCTTGCAAACAAATTATGTGTCTGCAGTCATCTAGTGAGAGAGGATTCACTTTAATTAGACCATGATTGTGATTACCTGGATTTCAGGCATAGCAGCTACTAATCAGCTTGACAGTCAATAGTGTCAGTATGAAATACATGCCCTGAACTTCCTTGCTGGTATAGTGGGGTAATGTGTCAAATTCTTTAATGGAACCTCATGAATGGAGGAATACTTGTAATGAAACTGATGACCAAAATTATGATGGCTTTGTCCAGGGAAAACCAGGTATCACCTATCCATGGGATAGGTAATAACTTACTGGTCGATGGGAGTCCAACCTCTGGGACCTCTATCCGTCAGTAGTATAGGGATTTTTTTTTATACCAATGAATCACATCTATTCCTGTTAGAATGAAGCAGCAGGTGGAAGGCCTGACCGCCAGTGCCTATGTTTTCTCAATATGCCAGGAAAAGCCTAGCACAGCTCTCAGCTGCCCCAAAGGGAATGAATGGCGCAGCAGCCAAGCTTCAGCATTTTTACTCCATTCTAAAGAGGATAAAATGGCACCATTCAGCTGATTGGTGTAGATCCAGCATTCAAACGATCACCTATCAATAAGTTATCACTTCTTAAATCCCAGGAGATCAGAGTCTGAAAAAGTTGGACACTTTGAGTATTTCTTTAATTCATGCAATCAATTTATCAATAAAATATAATAGGGCACCTTGTTCAAATTTATGGCCACATTAGCAGACTCTATTCATTTAACACTGCCAGGCACGGCGCCAGCACCGGCATCCCCGGGCAGATGCTGGGGCCCTGAAGCAGTGAGAGGGCCCACAGCTGTCTGTGAGCGGAAGCAGAGGAGACTGGCTCACAGATAGCTGCCCTCTCTCCCTCTATGCTCTCCTGCTCTATACTGATTTAGGTAATCAGTACACAACAGGAGAAAAAGCTTACCGAGAGCTGAAAGGAGGCTGAAGGACCTGCCAGTTCCAGTCATCTCAGTGGTCACATGACTGAAATCAAGGTCCTAGAAGAAACTGCTTCTGCTTAACTTCTGCAGCCTCTATGCAGCTCCCAGTGCCTCCTCTCCTGCTCTACATAGATCAAGATCTTTTTGAATTTAGTAATATATGTGTGTGTGTGTCCATATGTGTATCTGTGTGTCTGATTATGTATGTATGTCTGCTGTATGTCTGTGTGTCTGTATGTATCTATAGCTCTACGTGTGTGTGTGTTTGTATGTGTGGTGTATTTGTGTTTATGTATATCTTTATTGTGTATCAGTATGTGCATGTAGCAGAGCTGTATGTGTTTGTATGTGCATGTAACAGAGCTGTGTGTATCTGTATGTACATATATTGTACATGTAGCAGATCTAGGTGTATAGTGTGCATGTAGTGTCCATGTGGAAGAACTGGGTGTGTATCTGTATGTGCATGTATTTTATTGTGCATGCAGCAGAGCTGTGTGTATGTACATGTATTGTATACATGAGCAGAGCTGTGTGTATTTGTATGTGCATGCATTGTACATACAGTTGTGGCCAAAAGTATTGACACCCTCTTCATTTAATTTGTCTTCAATGAAAAAACACGAAAAGAATTGTCCTAAAGCCAAATTGGATATAATTCCACAGCAAAAATAAAAAAGGGGGTGGACAAAAGTATTGGCACTGTTAGAGAAATCATGTGATGCTTCTCTAATTTGTGTAAATAACAGCACCTGTAACTTACCTGTGGCACCTAACAGGTGTTGGCAATAACTAAATCACACTTGCAGCCAGTTGACATGGATTAAAGTTGACTCAACCTCTGTCCTGTGTCCTTGTGTGTACCACATTGAGCATGGGGAAAAGAAAGAAGACCAAAGAACTGTCTGAGGACTTGAGAAACCAAATTGTGAGGAAGCATGAGCAATCTCAAGGCTACAAGGCCACCTCCAAAGACCTGAATGTTCCTGTGTCTACCGTGCGCAGTGTCATCAAGAAGTTTAAAGCCCATGGCACTGTGGCTGGCCTCCCTAGATGTGGACGGAAAAGAAAAATTGACGAGAGATTTCAACGCAAGATGGTGGATAAAGAACCTCGACTAACATCCAAACAAGTTCAAGCTGCCCTGCAGTCCGAGGGTACAACAATGTTAGCCATACTATCCGTCGACGTCTGAATGAAAAGGGACTGTATGGTAGGAGACCCAGGAAGACCCCACTTCTTACTCCGATACAGAAATAAGCCAGGCTGCAGTTTGCCAAAACTTACCTGAGAAAGCCTAAAACGTTTTAGAAGAATGTTCTCTGGTCAGATGAGACAAAAGTAGAGCTTTTTGGGCAAAGGCATCAACATAGAGTTTACAGGAGAAAAAAAAGAAGCATTCATAGAAAAGAACACGGTCCCTACAGTCAACCATGGCGGAGGTTCCCTGATGTTTTGGGGTTGCTTTGCTGCCTCTGCACTGGACTGCTTGACCGTGTGCATGGCATTATGAAGTCTGAAGACTACCAACAAATTTTGCAGCATAATCTAGCACCCAGTGTAAGAAAGCTGGGTCTCCCATCAGAGGTCATGGGTCTTCCAGCAGGACAATGACCCAAAACACACTTCAAAAAGCACTAGAAAATGGTTTGAGAGAAAGCACTGGAGACTTCTAAGGTGGCCAGCAATGAGTCCAGACCTGAATCCCGTAGAATACATGTGGAGAGATCTAAAAATGGCAGTTTGGAGAAGGCACCCTTCAAATATCAGGGACCTGGAGCAGTTTGCCAAAGAAGAATGGTCTAAAATTCCAGCAGAGCATTGTAAGAAACTCATTGATCGTTACCGGAAGCAGTTGATCACAGTTATTTTGGCTAAAGGTTGTGCAACCAAGTATTAGGCTGAGGGTGCCAATACTTTTGTCTGGCCCATTTTTGGAGTTTTGTGCGAAATGATCAATGTTTTGCTTTTTGCTTCATTCTCTTCTGTGTTTTTTCATTGAAGACAAATTAAATGAAGATAATAATACCTAAGAATTTGTGATTGCAATCATTTTCAGGAAGAAACTGAGTGTTAACTGACAGAATTGCAGGGGTGTCAATACTTTTTGCCACAGCTGTATAGCAGAGCTAGGTATGTAGTGTCCATGTAGCAGAGCCATATGTGTATCTGAATGTGTAGTGTGTATGCAGCAGAGCTGCGTGTGTCTGTATGTGCATGAATTAGGCATGTATCAGTGCTGTGTGTGTATCTGTATGTTCATGTAGTAGAGCTGTGTGTGTGTATTATGTGAAGTGTGCATATAGCAGAGCTGTGTGTTTACATGTGTGTGTAGCAGAGCCATCTATGTCTATGGGCATGTATGTCTATGTTTAGTGTGCATGTAGCAGAGCGGTGTGTCTACATGTGCGTGTAGCCAAGCCATCTATGTCTATAGACATGTATATCTATGTGTAGTGTGCATGTAGCAGAGCTGCGTGCATCTGTATGTGCATGAATTGTGCATGTACCAGTGCTGTGTGTGTGTTGTATCTCTATGTTCATGTAGTAGAGCTGTATGTGTATCTGTATGTTCATGTAGTAGAGCTGTACGTATGTACTATGTGTAGTGTGCATGTAGCAGAGCCATTTATGTCTATGGACATGTGGCAGAGCTGTGTGTGTACTATGTGTAGTGTGCATGTAGCAAAGCTGTGTGTCTACATATGCGTATAGCAGAGCCATCAATGTCTATGTACATGTATGTCTATATGTAGTGTGCATGAAGCAGAGCTGCGTGCATCTGTATGTGCTGGAATTGGGCATGTACCAGTTCTGTGTGTGTTGTATCTGTATGTTCATGTAGTAGAACTGTGTGTTTGTACTATGTGTAGTGTGCATGTAGCAGACCTGTGTGTCTACATATGCGTGTAGCAAAGCCATTTATGTCTATGGGCATGTAGCAGAACTATGTGTGTACTATGTGTAGTGTGCATGTAGCAGAGCTGTGTGTCTACATATGTATGTAGCAGAGCCATCTATGTCTATGGGCATGTAGCTGAGCTGTGTGTCATATATAATTTGAAGGGCAGGGGCGGAGTGTAAAAGGGCCCATTAAGACTCTTTCGCCCAGGGCCCACAAAAATCTGGAGCCGGCCCTGAACACTGCTTATGCTGTAGCTTCTAACGCTGCCTGTAGAGTTATTGAATGCCAATAATTGATGGATCTAGCCACTTTTCCCCTCCATTAGTAGCTTTATCTCAGACACAAGTGCTGTACTATGAGGGGGTGGCTGGCACTTTTGAAATAAGGACATCGGCATTGCTTTGGTAATTAATTCATATTGGCAACTGGACTAAATGAGTGACTCCTGATTGAGTGACCAACCCCCTTAATGTTGCAAATGAATGTGCATCCTCTTTAATTGATTTATTAATGAGTTTTTCACGTCATTGTTCCTTATGCTATATATAAAAGGGTTCAACATTGGTGTTACTGTTGTATATAGAATGGCACTACTTTGTCTGTTTCAGAAGAGTATTGGTCATATTTTTTGGAGTGTTGTCGTAGATACATGAACATAACGGTGCCAAAGAAGAGGGTGACAACAGTGAGGTGAGAGGCGCAGGTGGAGAAGGCTTTCTGTCTTCCATGTGCTGAAATAATATTCAGGATCCTGGAAATAATATGGACATATGAGATCAGAATCAGGAAGAAAGCACCCCCGGCAATCAATGCTCCTGTGATATATATAGATAACTCATTGAGAAAAGTGTCTCCACAAGACATTTGTATGAAGGCCGGTACCTCGCAAAAGTAGTGATTTGTGTTGACACACTTGCAGAATGGGAGTTGGAATGTTAGGTACACCTGTATAGAAGAGTTAATGAATCCGACACTCCATGACAATGCAGCTAAGTACAAACACAATGTTCTGTTCATTATGGTGTTATAATGTAATGGTCTACAAATAGCGGCAAACCTATCATAGGCCATGGAAGCCAGAATGATACTTTCTGTAGCACCCAAACCTAAGGAAACACACATCTGTGCCGCACAACCGACTAAAGAAATACTTTTGTCTTTGGCTAAGGTGTTCATTAATAGTACAGGAACAATAGAGGTGGAGAAGCAGATGTCAATGAAGGAAAGGTTGGTCAGAAAGAAGAACATGGGACTGTGTAGAGTTCGACTAGTCCTCACCACGATGATCAGCAGAAGGTTTCCTGATATAGTCATTAAATACATGATCAAAAAAACAATGAAAAAAATGACTTGTAGTTGAGGATCAGTGGACAACCCAAGTAGGATGAACCTTTGGGATGTGGTTTTGTTCAATTGCTCCATAACATTCAGGTGATTCCTGATGTACGATAAGAAAAGAGTTACCCATAAGATAGTTACCACACTGCTTACAAATGTTTATCAAAAACAAATGTGTAGCATCTCGTCGTTATAATGGATTGTCAACAAAATTCTCCTTACTTAAAGTGAACGTGTCACCTAGATAAACCACCCCAGGCTACCACTACCTGCCCCTGCACCTTCCTATTACTATACTAACTATCCCTCTCTCTCCTAAATGTGCTTTGTGACTATTGTATAAAAATTTTTATATTAGTATTATAATGAAGAGGGGTCTACTGTTACTAGCCCTCCTGGGCATCCTCTTTGGGTCTCTTTCGCCACCTCCTGCAGTGTTTATCACGCCCCGATGGGCGTCTTATGGAAATTGAAATGCACACCCCCAGCCTGCCTCGGAGTTGTCTGTAGAGTTCCAGGTATGACGCTGAACGCGTCATTTCCGGTACTCCTCAGCCCAACATCAAGCTGCGTATTGCGCATGTTCTGTGGAGCGCATTACAGCAGCTCATCACAGATAAGCTGACATAATGTGCTCCACAGAGCAGGTGCAATGCATAGCCTGAAGTCGGGCTGCAGAGTACCGGAAATGACACGTTCAGCTTCATACCCGGATCACTACTGCTTTAGATTGGTGTGAAAATGACATTTGCCTATTATGTTCACTTTTTTTACTTTAAGATTATTATAAAATAATAATTTAAAATGGAAAAAACAATGTTTAGTATTTCTTTTAAGTTTGATATTTTTAAACATTTAGATTCCCTTTTTTTCTTTTTTTTAAGTTTAACGAGAGGTTTAAACCATACAATCGCTTGATCACTGGTATGATAAAGAGTCTGTTAACTTTATGTAATTTCTTAGATGCTGTTGGATCTATTGACTATGAAAGTGAACACCTGGGTTACAGTCATATTTGACCCTGGCCATGGAAAGTCAGGTATAATATATCTAATGTTGATTTTTAGCTAACTTATTTTTTGAGAAAGTAAAAATAGTTTTAAAAAATTGTATAAAATTTAAACACATAATGGTAAAAATAATCTTTAGATATGTTCTACTTACAGCCCATTTTGACGAAATGCAGAAAAATCTCTATGGATTGGGCAACATCTTGTATTTCTTACAAAACACGAATGGTGCGGTGACCTCCTTATATATGTCACACCTTATACTCATTAATCCCCTTTGCAAATTTTTAATTTCCCAATTCGTTTCTGTAATCGGTTTGGAGGCCGTTGTGAAAAACCTTTATCAATTCTCAGATGATTTAGTTTGTAAAGTAAAAATAAATTTTCATTTTACATAACATAAAATACTAATACAAAATGATATTGTATTTGGAATCTTATTTTTTTGTCCAGAGTTAAGAGTAAATCCTAAATCAAGGGAAAAAATGAAAGTTCTCTTATTTTGCATACTGTGTAAAATTTATTTTTCTGAAAAGTTTTAAAAATATTGTATTAGAATCAGTCGAATGAGGCAAAAAAATTCTGATTTTCCAGAATTAAACTTTTTTGTGATTTGTAAAAGTTGCAAACTGGTAGCTGGCAGGTATTTGTTGAAATGAAACTTAGTGACCTTACCACTCACCGTTCCTTCCATTGCAGCCTACTATCCTGTTCTCTGCACACCTTTTTCTGGCCCTGCATTTCTTTCTCCATAGTACACAATGGTCCCAATTCATCAAAGTGATTGTACCACAATTCAGTTATGAAATAGTTTACTAAGGTGCGTACATTTTGCTCCTTATGGCATTTTCAAGCCAGTTCTAGCAAGATCCAACAAAGTAGTTGAAACTGAGCCAATAAGGGAAATGCGCATGATGTGTCTTGGTGGTGTCAAGAACTCCGGGAATGGCAATGATCCCATTCCGTTTCAACACAGTGGACCCATTGAAGCGGCACTGCTCCGCGAAACGGCAGCCATCGTCCATGCTCCCCATTCCCTCTCCCCGCGTGATTATGTCCTGTGAATTACTGGACAAATAAAAGGATCTCTAAAATTCGGTGAGTGCCGCCTTGCTTTTTCTTTCATGGATAATATATTTATTTGTTTTGGGTGTTTGATTATGTATATGCTTGTATAAAATTATTTTTTATTGTGTTTTTCTAAATCTACTGCTCATATGTGTTTTATTGGTACAGTTTTTTGATAAATTTATGCGTTACGAAGTAACTATTTCGTGTACCATCTTATTTTGTGTGGTGTTATCTGAGGAAGGGGCTAAACCCTGAAACGCGTAATAAATCACCATCTGTATTTCTAACTATCATTGGATTCCTTGGAGTGGGAGCACGGTTCTTAATCCCTTTTCTCCTAAGCACATTTGGAGGCTTATAAAGGCAGAGAGGAGGATCACATAAAGCAGCGGACACCATTTTGATAAGTGGCAAGACGCACAAAATGACAAATGACAAATGACAAAATGACAATAGAAAATCCAAAGTCCTAACAGCTAGTCTTGATGAATTAGGGTTAAGGTCTTCTTTCTTTATTATCATTCTGCACAGTGGCTTCCGGTTTTAAGTAGGTCATGCAACTGAACACATTCACCGAATGGACTTAAAAACATTGAAAAAACTCACCAAAATTTGCCAGGTAAATACCCATTGCACTTAGCAGCGGCTGCCAGCTCCTCTGAGAGGCAACACAGGTGTCTGTATGCCGGTACTCAATCACCTACAACCCACAGTGGGGGCGGTTGTGACACCAGCGTCCTGCCATACTGTCAGGGAGGTGACTGGTGGCATTTAAAGACACGAGGTTACCAAGGGCTCTGCCATTCACGGTACATGCAAGGCATAGTCTCAGAGCAGCCTATTGGTCACGCCCTTCTATTAGATCAGGCGGGCTGCTCCACACTGATTACATGCCTCACAAAACGACAGACGCCCCCCAGAGGCCTCTCAGAGGAGCTGGCAGCCGCTGCTAAGTGCAATGGGTATTTACCTGGCATGCCACTGAACACATAAACTGCTCAGCCCACTCCTGCACTAGATAGAAAAGCTGAGCTGTTGATCACCATACCAACAGTTCAGCACACCCAGAATCTTTAGTGCAGCAGTAACCTATTGGGTCCAAGACGCATGAGAGGAACAGTGATACCTAATATGTACTCTTCAGGCTTATTTAAAAAAAGAAAAAATGTCAACATATCCTAAAAAACTGGCTAAAAATTTAGCTTCACCAACTTTTAACAATATCATTATCAAGAGGAGACTGGAAACATCTTTTTCTTGTCTTGGTGCAAAATTTCATTGTAGACAATGAGAAGAAGATGCTTTATAATGATGGGGAGGCATGTAAGAAGGAGAAAAGGTGATGAATACAAATACAGATGAAAGATGAGAAAACACAAATATAAAGAATACATCAGTCTGAATTGAAGGACACACCTTTAGTTTTTCAAATTCTAAACCTATATATATACTGGTGATCAAAATAAGAGAACAATGTATGATCACTTGACTTGATTTTTTAAGACAGAATGTAATTCACATTGATGAACACTTGGTGGGTTTTGTGTAAGGGGTGCACCAGCCACTAGAAGAGGGTAACCCAAAATAACCAAAGTTTATCAACTTAAAACCTTTATTTTACGCAAATAGTGATTATCATATTTAGAGAACAGCAATGACTGTAGACAGAGAAAGATTAAAGCTAAATGTCAAAAGTCAACAATCAGTAAGAAGTGTACAGGATTTTGCTTTGAATGACTTCAGCACATCTGCGACTGGAGAACAACACTAGTCTATCATACTGCTGTGCTGAGATTTTGCTCAACTCTTCTTCCAGTTTCTTCCACAGGTCTGTGATTGTTGTGGGTGGGCTTCTTGTCCATAATGTTGTCACCAAGGATTTCCCAGAGGTTTTCTATTGGGTTTAGATCTGGACTCTGGGCAGCCATGTCATTGTTTCCAGGAATGGCTTTACCCGTTTTGCTGTGTGACAGGGGGCATTGCCCTGCATGAAATTTGCTGGCTGATTGAGTGCTGAACACAAGTAATGAACCACGTGTTGTTGAAGAAGGTTCTGATACACACTTACATTCGCTCTGCCATGTAGCTGTATGAGATGTCAAACCCTTGCAGCAGAAAACATTCCTCAAACCATAACACTTCCTCCACCACCTTTCACTTTTTGAGTTCAGTCTTTCCCCTGATTGTTGACAAACATCATGTTTCCCATCAGACCCAAATAAATTAAATGTGCTTTCATCAGTAAAGTGAACTGTGAACCACTTCTGCTCTGTTCATATAGCATGCTTATCACCAAAGGTCAGTCTTTCTGTTAATGAGAGGTTTGGTCACTGCATAGTGGGCTTTCAGTCCAAGTTCTCTTAAATGTTGTGACAATGTATGATGAAATAAATATTTACCCTGTTCAGTACTGAACTGGCTAGCTATTCCAGCTGCAGTATTGAAACAATGGAATTGCTATCTGAAGGTTTTTTGTATGGTTCTATTTCAATTTCGGAGTTCTTTCATACCAGTGACACATAGTAATATACAGTATAATAATATTTATTCATTTATACACATCACATCAAGATAATTAACTTTTTTATTGTTGATAGTAGGTGAATTTGAAATGGATAGGATTATTGTTGATAGACTCGTAAAGTTATCAATTTTTAGCGTGTTTTAGGGATGGGCGAATCTACTCGCTAGGACTCGTTACTCGGCGAGTAGTAAGGGACTCGCAGGACTCGATTTCCCAGCGTTTACTCGCACGAGTCCAATGCAAATCAAAGGCAAACGCTGACAAAACTAGGATTGCCATTGTTTGCATTAGACTCGGCTACTGTGCCAGTGATAGCAGGGAAACTCGCAAATAACTGCTGTTTCTTTGCGAGCCGAGTCCAGCTGTCTTCTCTGTGCAGCTCCAGGGTCCTAGAGCCCGCCTGCTCACAGAGATGATGTAGCAGAGCTGAGTCTCAGAGTCAGAGTCTCAGAGTCAGAGTCAGAGTCTCAGAGTCAGAGTCTCAGAGTCAGAGTCAGAGTCTCAGAGTTGCAAATTGTAAATTGCAGCCCGCAGCCGCCCCAGAAGATGGCGCGTTCATTGAAGCGCCATCCTCTGGCGCTGAACCCCGCTCTTCCAGCGGCCCTGGTGGCGGTGGCACGCTGGGTAATAAAGGGGTTAATACCAGCTTTGTTATACAAGCTGGTATTAAGCCCGAGATTCTTAATGTCAGGCCACGTTTGACCCAGCCACTAAGAATCTCCAATAAAGGGTTAAAAAAACACAACACAGAGAAAAAATTTTATTTGAAATAAAAAAAAAAGCCATTAGGGACTCCATCTTTAATTTAAAAAATCCTCTTCCGTCCGATGTAGTCCAAAACGCGATGTCCTCTCTGCTACATCCCCTGTGCATAGATATAGATGTCTATGCACAGGGAATGAGCAGACTGAGAACAATCTCAGCTCTGCTACATCATCTCTGTGCACAGACATTCATGTCTGTACACAGGGAATGAGCAGACTGAGAACAATCTCAGCACTGCTACATCAGGCAGCAGGCGGGCTCTAGGACCCTGGAGCTGTGGCAGCCAGCACACAGAGCAGACAGGACTCTTATCTGTGCGAGTTTCCCAGCGATTACTTACAAAGTAAACGAGTCCAATGCAAATAAATGGCAAAACTAGGATTGCTTCAGGCTGAAGCTTCGGAGACACATCTGCGATTTGTAAATCTCACACTACTCGCTATTACTCGCTTCCCCATTCATTAACATTGGACTCGCTAGACTCGCAACGAGTAGCGAGTCCTGTGCTCGGACTCGCTAGAGTCAAGCGATTCCGAGTAATTTAGGATTCGCCCATCACTAGCGTGTTTCCTTTCCATATAAAGACTAAATTGTCAATATCACAGCCGTACAATTGTATGCTTTGAGCGAAGGGCCTATTAATGGAAATCAAGTATTTTTCTTCCCAAATAGCTACTACTATATTTGCAAAGGAGGGGAAGAATTTCACTCCCATGCTAACACCCTGTTTTTGCATGTAATAGCGATCATTGAAGCTAAAATATTATGTGCCCAGTATAAACTGCACTGATGTTATCAGAAAATCCTTTATTTGCAGAGAGTAGGGGCTATATGTATCTAAAAATATCTGTAGACATGCTATGGCTATATGATGTGGAATAGATGGATAGAGACTTTCAATATCACAGGTTAGCCATGAAAAGTTTTTTTTCCATTTGATGTTTTTTGTATCAGTAACAAGCGCTTTAGTATCTTGAACATAATAACCAAGTACATTTTGACTAAGGCCTGAAGATGAAAATTAACCCAGGATCCAAGTCTTTCCCCAAAGTCCCTATGTCCGAGATAATGGGTCTAAAGGGAGGAGGGAAAACACTCTTATGAATTTTACAGAGGGCATGATACATGGGAGCGACTTTAATATACTCATAGATTTTCTTATTAATAGCACCATAGTTTTCCCTATAGTTTTGGTTTCCAGACAGGTAAAGCTAGGCAGCTAGAGGAAGGGGGGCAGCTCATACCTTTCTGATGTACCTGGCTGGCATCCAAAAATACGGCTAAGCCCCATGTTGTTTTTTTTTTATTATTTAAAGGAAGGTTTTGGTGCTTTCTTTGGCCAGGATATGCAGAAAAACACATTGAACACAATGCATGCAGTTTTGTGCCAAAATTACACCAAAGAAAGCGTGATGATTTTGGCAAAAACTTAATCGCAGTTTTGGTGATTTTTTTGCCTACAAATAAACACATTTAACACAATCCATGCAGTCTTGTGCCAAAATTGCACTAAAAAAGCATGAAAACCGCGTCATGTGATGCAGCTCAGTTGTGAACCTCTATTACCTTTGGTTTGGGTTACTGAATATGGGAACCATGGGTGTGTTTTGTGTTTTATTGCAATTAAAACTTTTTCTCTGTGTTGTAATTTTATACTTTTTACTATAAATTCATAGTGGCGGGTCTCATATTAGCCTGACATTATTAATTTTGAGTTTACTGCAAGCTGCCAATACAAAGCTGGCATTAGTCCTTTTTTTACCAAGCATGCCACTGCCACCAGGGCCGCTGAAAGAGTCAGGCAAATCACCTAAAAAAGGGACTATGAAAGGATTCAAAATATTCAGGGATGGCTATCAAAAATAGGGAAAAGCCCACACATTTTTTTATTATTTAGTTAAATAATTGAAACAAAAACATTGGGCTTCCCTGTATTTTGATTGTTAGCCAAGGTAAAGCCAGGCAACTGGGTGTGGCAGCCCGTAGTTGTCTGCTTTATCTGCGCTGAGATTAAAAATACAGCAAAGCTCTATGCATTTTTTTTTAATTATCTATTTATGTTTACAGTACTATCATGTCAGTCAAAGGGTGAGGGGCCCAACAACCAATTACAGATGCTGTGACAGAGAATAGGCATCTGTGATTGGCTTCTGGAGTAACCTAAAACCATCCCATACATCTAGAACAGTGATGGCTAACTCCAGGCCTCGAGTGCCACACACAGTCCAGGTTTTCAGGATTTCCATTGCATTTGACAGTTGGCAATCAAATTTCCAACTGTCAAACTCTAAGGAAATCCTGAAAACCTGGACTGTGTGTGGCACTCGAGGCCTGGAGTTCGCCATCACTGATCTAGAATGTATGGACAGTTTCCAGGTTATTCACACAGCCTATCACATACTGATATCACATACTCTCTGTGACAGCATCTGTAATCAAAAGACGAATACAAGGAGGACAGTGTTTATCTGATCTGCGCTGCTCATACGATGAAAGGATCACAAATGTCAGGTAATGATGGCTTTATTCCGACAAGTTTCAGAGCGGTATCCCCGTTCCTTCCTAAGGGAACCAACATTATGCTTTCTTTTTACAGCTTCCTTGCTTCATCTCATAACTTTAAGTCTTAGTTTAGGGTTCGGACAAAAGCTTGGCCCCAAACTCAGACTTAAAAAAAATCAGGGCGAGTCCCGCCAAACTCGAACATCGGCGGGTTCGCACATCAGTAGTGATATGGTGACTTTTTTTTAACAAATGCCTACCTGACATCCACCATTTTGTGGGTTTTTCCATGATGTGAATCACAAAAAGATTGAAGTCTGGAAAATCTAATTTTTTTGTCAAATTTGAACGATTCCAATACAATATTTTTATTTAGAAATTTTTCCAAAAATAAGTATTATATAAAATTAAAAAAAATACAGAACTTTTTTTTTTTACTGATTTAATTTTAACTTTGGCCAAAAATTAGTAACTTGCTATGATTCCCAATATATACGGTAGTATTAAATTCTAAATACCGGTACCATAAGTATTTTATGTTACATAAAATAGAAAAAAAAATAATTTCTAAATTACATCAGCTGAGACTAGGCAAAGGTTTTTCACAGCAGTCTCCAGACTGATTACAGAAATGAATTGGGAATATTAAAAATTTGCAAAGGGGATTAATGAGTATAAGGTGTAACATATATAAGGAGGTCACCGCACCATTCGTGTTTTGTAAGATATGCAAGATGTTGCCCCATCTGTAGAGATTGTTCTGCATTTCTTCAAAATGGGCTGTAAGTAAAACTTAACTGAAGATTATTTTAACCATTGTTTTTTAATTTTATTGTTTTTTTTTTGTATTTTTACATTCACAATAATAAGTTAACAAAAAATCAATTTTAGATTTATTATAGCTGACTTTCCAAGGTCAGGATTATATATAACTGTAACCCAGGTGTTTACTTTCATAGTCAATAGATCCAGCAGCATCTAAGAAATTACACAAAGTTAATGAACTCATTATTATACCAGTGATCAAGTCATTGTACGGTTTAAACCCTTCGTGCAACTTAAAAAATGAAAATGAAAAAGAGTTAATCAAAATATTCGAAATATCAAACTCAAAAGAAATACTAAATATTATTTTTTCCCCATTTTGAAATAATTATTTTATAAAAAATCTAAATGTCAAAAAAGTCTACATAATTCGCATCACCAGCTGGAACATCTCATTTTCTAATTCTATAATTTTATTAAACACTTCTTATGATGATGTAGAAATGTTTAGAACGAATTGCGATATTTTCATTCTGTGATAAAGTCAACTTTCTAAAATAAATTTTTTGACTATTATTTTTTATAAAATCTTTGTTACTGTGTAGCAGTGGTGTCTTTTCCACTTTTTTGGCTAGCATGGCATACATAGAAGAAAGCCATGTCCAAGTTTGGGATTTATCCAGTCTTCTTTGGACAATTGTCTACTTTGCATAATCTACTTTGGATGTTGACCCCGATCATGATGCCTCTACCAGCTTTAATTGTAATATCAAAGTAAAAAACTTTTGAGAAGACGCAGCATTTTTGTTCAATATTCAATGTGGAGATGTACAAAAATTTGGCAAACATAATTTACATATCAATTTCAAGCAGGTCTGCCAAAATGGGGAGATCTATTGTGAGCCTAATAGTCTATAGTGTGCAGTACAACTGTAAAAGCCATTGATTTAAGAGTAATACTCTGTAAAGAAATGTGTGACAAAAGAAGTCATCATGATGGTCTGAATTGGATGGATAAGAAAAATCTAATATAAAATCACCAATAGTGTTGTCACAGACTTCCAGGGCTTATGTCGATATCCCACAATGCACCGCAGTGCCATTGCGGGATAGCGACACAGGTGCCGGGAGAAAGTGACACCGGTGACACCGCTACTGTTGGGAGATCAGCGGCGACGGTAGCCACCGGTTACCTCCCGCTCCTCGGAGCGTGCCGACGAAGCAGTCGGGAGATGAGTGCCGCACGTGGCGCTCATCTCCCAGCTCCTCAGAGCAGAAGTGCCCCAACCACCATATTGGAACACCCAAGTTATGGGTATTCTGATATGGCGGCTGGCATTCAAATCCCCCGCCAAAGCCAGGATCACACGCCGAGATGCTCAGCCAAAGAGTGGAGTTCAAAATCCTTTGGTCACCATATTTAAACATATATGCTTGGAGTCCATTCTCTGATTGGTCACCGCTGACCACGCGGCAACAATCAGAGAAGCGCCTCGCGCCTTGGTGGGAGATATGAATTCATGTCTCCCGTTAAGGCGTGAGGCGATTCTCTGATTGGTTGCCGCGCTTTGCGGTGACCAATAGAAGCGACGCGCCCCTTGGTGCCAGATTTAAAATATGCTGAGCGCCGCTTCTCTGGTTGGTTGCCATGGTTAGCGGCGACCAATCAGAGACGCGGTGCTCAGTGTATTTTAAATCTGTCGGCAAGGCACACACCGCTTCTCTGATTGTTTGCTGTGGTTAGCAGCAACCAATCAGATTAAGCGCTGCCGCATGGGATGCCTGTGTCAGTCCTCACTGTCACTCTTGCATTCTATTCATGAAACAGAAGGCTAGGATGAACAGCGCTCATTGCCTGAGCTAATCCTGAGTCTCCTGTATCATGAATAGAATGCAAGAGTGACGGTAAGGACTGACACAAGCATCTCGCGTGGCCGCGTTCAATCTGATTGGTCGGCGCTGAACGCAGTATTCAAGACTGTTTACAGAGAACAGTGGAAAAGAAGCCTCCACTTTGTAGATCATGGCATTAAATCACCGGGAGGAGCGGTTTGTGACTACCCTATGCCAGTGAAGAACGCTGACTGAAACAACAGAAAGGTAGGTAGCAACTAGCTGCCTCTTAGGGCTTAGGGACTTATTTTAGTTTAAATCCGGGGTATCACTTTTAACTTTGGTATGTGTACAGATCTATTTTTAGGGTCTACTTATTTATAGTCACATTAGATGAATATCCTCTGATAGGTGTAATTATAGTTGGTCCATCAAAGTATCTAATGTTGGGTAAGCCCCATGATCTTAAGTAGCATTTTGTTGATTATAACACCAGATGCTACATACTGTATTTGTAAGCAGTGTGGTAACTATCTTATGGTTTATTATTTTCTTATTGTACATCAGGAATCACCTGAATGTTATGGAGCAATTGAACAAAACTACAACCCAAAGGTTCATCCTACTTGGGTTGTCCACTGATCCTCAGCTACGAGTCATTTTCTTCATTGTATTTTTGATCATGTATTTAATGACTATATCAGGAAACCTTCTGCTGATCATCGTGGTGAGGACTAGTCGAACTCTACACAGTCCCATGTTTTTCTTTCTGACCAACCTTTCCTTCATTGACATCTGCTTCTCCACCTCTATTGTCCCTGTACTATTAACGAACACCTTAGCCCAAGACAGAAGTATTTCCTTAGTCGGTTGTGTGGCACAGATGTTTGTTTCCTTAGGTTTGGGTGGTACAGAATGTATAATTCTTGCCTCCATGGCCTATGATAGGTTTGTCGCTATTTGCAGACCATTACATTATAACACCATAATGAGCAGGACATTGTGTTTGTACTTAGCTGCATTGTCATGGAGTGTCGGATTCATTAACTCTTTTATTCAGGTGTACCTAACATTCCAACTCCCATTCTGCAAGTGTGTCAACACCAATCACTACTTTTGTGAGTTACCCGCCTTGATACAAATGTCTTGTGGAGACACCTTTATCAATGAGTTATCTATGTATATCACTGAAGGATTGATCGGCATGAGTGCCTTCTTCCTGATTCTGATCTCATATGTCCATATTATCTCCAAGATCCTGAAGATTGTTTCAGCACATGGAAGACAGCCTTCTCCACCTGCGCCTCTCACCTCACTGTTGTCACCCTCTTCTTTGGCACCGTTATGTTCATATATCTACAACCCCACTCCAAAAAATATGACCAATACTCTATTGAAAAAGACAAAGTAGTGCCCATTCTTTACACAACAGTAACACCAATGCTGAACCCTTTTATATACAGTGTAAGAAACAATGATGTGAAAAACTCATTAATCAATCAACTGAAGAAGAAGCACTGTCATTTGTAACATTAAGAGGGTTAGTCACTCATTAGGAATCATTCATTTCGTCTAGTTGCCAATAAAACATAATTACCAAAGAAAAGCCAATATCCTTATTTCAAAGTGCCACCCCTCTCCTTACAGCACAGCCCTTCTGTCTGAAATAAATCTACTAATGGATGGGCAAGGGGCTAGATCCATCAGTCAGAGGCCTCCAATAACTCTATAGACAGCATAAGAAACATTAGAATCTAGAGGCTGCTAATTTTACAATATTTTGGAGTAAAGCACCCTACTATATTTTATTGAGAACATGATTGAAGGAAGTTATAAGACTACTCAATATTTTCATACTCTACATCTAGGAATCCAAATGCTGAGACCTACACCGATCGACAGAATGATGCTATTTTATCCTCTTTAGAATGAGTGATGATGCCCAAGCTTGGATCCTGCTCCAATTATTCCCTTTGTGGCAGGTGAGAGCAGTGCTTGGCTTTTTACGGTATACTCATAGAGAACGAAGACATTGGTAGTTAGACATCCAACCTACAGTTTTATTCTAACTGTAATAAATGTGCACCACTGTGATAAATCAATCTCTATTCTACCAACTGAGGGTGGACTGCCAACGACCAGCAAGTTATTACCTGTCGGAATGGTAGGTGATAACTCTATTCTTATCAGTTAAACCAGTTAACTTCATCACTTACTGCTGCAACTCAACAGTAGAGGGCTTCCAGATCAGACCTCGGATCAGATGGCAAGTAACTCAGGGTGTGCAGCCACTTAATAGACTCCGGGTGCCAGCCAGTATAGGGAAAGAGAAATCCAATGATTAACAAGCAAGACAAAAAGCGGCACTCCATATCTACTTCATATCAGATTTTTATTGTGAATTAAAAATCACAATATCAAGGAGGCACTTTGTATACAGAGCTCTGTACACCCAGTGCCTCCCTAATGTTTTGATTTTTAATCCTCAATAAAAATCAGATATGAAGTAGATATGGAGTGTGGCTTTTTGTCTTGCTTGTTGATCATCAGGTGATAACTGGTTTTCCCTGGACAATCTTATCATAATTTTGGTGATCATATGAACTACACATATTCCTTCATTTAGGAGATTCCATTACAGAACTTGACATGGTATCCCATTCTAGCAGCAAAAACGTTTAGCACATTCATTACAGTGGGACACTATTTACTGCTGGGTTAAATAGTAGCAGCTATGCCTGGTAATCACAATCACGGCTTTAATAAAGTGAATCCCACCTCACTAGAGAACTGAAGACAGAAATACTGTGTAACCCTATTATCTAATTTGAATGTACATTTCTCATTGTTATTATAGAGGGGGTCAAAATAGAGGTGGTCAAAACCTTTCAAAAAGGTCAGTCATTTTTTTGCTTTTTGCCTTTGAAAACCATTGTCAGTATTTTTCCTTTATTATTTTATATTTAAGATTTCACTACGTCTATAAAAACAATAAAGATGCATGATTCATAATTAATATGACTATTCTTGCACATAGAAGTCTATAAATTCAAATAATGCAGAGCCAAGTTTCAGACTGAATATGACTATTTTTCATGTAGTCCTCAATTGAGTCTATACTATGGATCCATATTTATGTAACTATTAGTGATGAGCGAGTATTAAAATGCTCGGGTGCTCGAAGCTCGGGCCGAGCATCCCGAGATACTCGTGTACTCGGCCCGAGTACCGAGCCCAATGTTATCCTATGGGAGACCCGAGTATTTTTATGAAATACTGCCGGCAGCATGTAGAAACCCTAAAAATGTCACAAAAGTCTCAGAAGAGTGCTCAAATGACATGGCAACACCATGGGGAAGACCCCTGGAAGCATTTCTCACTCAAAAGTCACAGCTGTGAACAATCTTGTAAGTTTCACGCCAATTTTACGGAGTCACCAGAAAACCTTCCAAAATGACACCAAAATGAATATTCAGGGTGGAAATGTTAAGGCACATACCCAATAGTGAGATACAGCGGTGTATGTTAGTTTGTGATTACATGAAAGATTTTACATGAAACATGTGCGGCACTCGATGTCTGAGAAGAGACGTACATGAGGCCTCTTGATAATGTGCCATTTGAGAACTGGGTCTATTGTAGTATTTTCCTTTGCAGGGCAGTCAAATTTGGAGGTTCACCATGCCCTGGATAGAGACGTGCATGAGGGCTGTAACTGAAGTGGGTGTCATCAGTATAGCCCTTTGGCCAGGGCATCCAAAATTGGGAGGCTCCACATTGTCCAGGATAGAGACGTGCAGGAGGCCTGTTAACTGAAGTGGGTGTATTGTAGTATAGCCCTTTGCCAGGGCAGCCAAAATTGGAGTTCACAATGCCCTGATAAGACATGCATGAGGGCCTGTAAACCTAAGTGGGTGTATTGTAGTATAGCCCTTTGGCCAGGGCAGCCAAAAATTGGGAGGCTCCACATTGTCCCAGGATAGAGACTGCAGAGGGCCTGTAAACCTCAAGTGGGTGTATTGTAGTATAGCCCTTTGGCAGGGCAGCCAAAAATTGGGAGGTTCAACAATGACCCATGCATACAGACATGCAGTAGGGCCTGTAAACCTCAAGTGGGTGTATTGTAGTATAGCCCTTTGGCCAGGGGGTTCAGCCAAAAAATTGGGGAAGGGGGGGCTTCACACCATTGAGTTCCAACCAGAAGATAGAGGAACATGCAGTTTAGGGCACCTGTAAATAACCTCAAGGCTGACAGTGTTTGTAGTATAGCCCTTTGGCAGGCAGCAAGCCAAAAATTGGGAGGCTCCACATTGTTCCCTGGAGGAGAAAGGAGGCCACTTGTCCATAGAGGGGGCCTCATAAAAAAACCTTGTTTGTCCCTGGATGCGTGCAAGAAAGTCAAAGAGCGGGTCTCCTGTCGTTGTAATGCCCATTCTAAAAGAATTGGCGAAAAAATTTACCACTGTGGGTATACCTCAAACAACAGCCTAACTATTGTAACGGTCATCATGGTGGCTCATGAGGAGAAGGAGGAGCTGTCCAGCGATTAGCCAAAGTCCAGAAGTGTGTACCCATGGGTGAGTGGAGGTACATGGCAAATTCCCATAACAAACTTTAAATTCAGTTGTCATTTGTTGGTGGTGTGGTGAAGTCTGGCCCAATCCAACCCTTGTTCATCTTGATCAGAGTCAGCTGTCAGCATTTTCAGTTGACAGGCGGGTGCGTTTATCAGCAATGATTCCACCTGCGGCACTGAAAACACGCTCTGACAATACACTAGCGGCAGGGCAGGCCAGGACTTCCAAGGCGTAGAGAGCCAATTCATGCCACGTGTCCAGCTTGGAGACCCAATAATTGAAAGGCACAGAGGAATCTTGCAGTACAGTTGTTCGATCTGCAAGGTACTCCTTCAGCATCTGGCCAAACTTAGCATTTCTTGTGGCACTACCCCGCACCTCAGGGGCTGTGGTACGTGAGGGGCTGAGAAAACTGTCCCACATCGTAAAGACTGTTCCCCTACTTCTGGCGGATTGGACTTGTGCCCCTCTGGCCGTACGCCTTGGTTGTCCACCGATTCCTGACCTATGCCGCTAGCGTTTTGTGAGGGGAATGATTTGCCTACTTCCGTGACTATGGCCTTCTGGAACTGCTGCATTTTGGCTGACCTATCCGCCTCAGAAATGAGAGACATAAAGTTCTCCTTGTAGCGTGGGTCTAACAGTGTTGCCAACCAGTACTGATAGTCGGCCAAGATGTTCTGAACGCGAGGGTCACAAGCCAGGCAGCTTACCATAAAGTCAGCCATGTGCGCCAGACTCTTAACAGCCATCACTTCAGTATCCAGACCAACACGATGACTGAACATGCTGTCTCCTCCTCCCTCCCTCCTCATCTCCCCTGTCCTCTGGCCAGCCACGCTGAATCGAGGGTATGACTGGTGTGCATGTCATATCCCCAATTTGGCCAGAGAGTTGCTCCATGTCTTCATCCTCCTCCTCCTCCTCGTCATAGTCCTCCACTGCATGTTGTGATGAGATGAGGCTGGGCTGTGTGTTTTCACCCACACCCACTACTGTTTCTTGCTCCAAGTCATCGCGCTTGGCCTGCAATGCATCCTCTTTGTTTTTCAGCAGAGACCGTTTTAGAAGGCAGAGTAGTGGTATGGTGACGCTAATAATGGCGTCATCGCCGCTCACCATCTTGGTGGAGTCCTCTAAGTTTTGGAGGACGGTACATAGGTCCGACATCCATCTCCACTCCTCAGGTGTTATGTGTGGAGTTTGACCCATTTCCCGACGGCTTAGTTGATGCAGGTAGTCCACAACTGCCCTCTTCTGCTCACATATCCTGACCAACATGTGCAGAGTTGAATTCCAATGCGTGGGGACATCACACACCAGTCTGTGGGCCGGAAGACGCAAACGGCACTGAAAGCCGGCAAGGCCGGCTGAAGCAGGGGTGACTTGCGAAAATGTGCATGGACAGACGGCGAACTTTTACCAGCAGTTCAGACAGCTCTGGGTATGAATTTACAAACCTCTGAACCACCAGGTTGAGCACATGGGCCACGCATGGAACATGCGTCAGCTGGCCTCGCCTCAAAGCTGCCACCAGGTTCCGGACATTGTCACACACGACCTTTCCTGGCTTTAGGTTCAGAAGTGTGAGCCAGTGATCTGCCTGCTGTTTCAGAGCTGTCCACACCTCTTCTGCATTGTGGGGTTTGTCACCTAGCAGACTAGCTTCAGCACAGCCTGTTGCCGCTTTGCAGAGGCAGTGCTGCAGTGCTTCCAGCTTGGGACTGGTGTGGAGGGTACAGTGGATGAGGATGCGCAGGAGGAGGGGAGGAGCAGACATGACATTCCGGAGCTGTAGAGTGTCAGTGAAACCCTGACAGAGGTAGGGCCTGCTACCCTTGATGTGGGAAGGAGTGTTCCGTCCCTCGCTCAGACTGGGTCCCAGCCTCCACAATATTAATCCAGTGTGCCGTCAAGGAGATGTAGCGGCCTTGCCCACAAGCACTTGTCCACGTGTCTGTGGTTAGGTGGACTTTGGCTGAAACAGCGTTGTTCAGGGCACGTGTGATGCTGTTGGACACGTGGTTATGCAATGCGGGGACGCACATCTGGAGAAATAGTGGCGGCTGGGGACCGAGTAACGTGGGACAGCAACCGCCATCAGGTCGCAGAATGCTTCCGTCTCCACCAGCCGGAAAGGCAACATTTCTAGCGCTATGAGTCGCGAAATGTGATAATTCAGGACTGTGGCATGTGGGGCGTTGGCAGCGTATTTGCTGCCTGCGTTCAAATGTTTGATGAATGGATAATTGAACGCTGCGCTGGGACAAGGACGTGCTTGATGCTGGTGTTATTTGTGCGTGGGCAACTTCAGGTGCAGGGCCGGAGGCTTGTTCGCGGCCAGCATGGACAGGGGATTGGCTCGCACGCACAACACGCGAAGACGTAGCAGTGACATCAGCAAGCACCGCTCCTCGACTCTGTTGTACTTCCCACAAAGTCGGGTGCTT
>JARQOC010000012.1:91170748-91227446 GCA_033576535.1 Allobates femoralis
GCCCTTTGGCCAGGGCAGCCAAAAATTGGGAGGTTCAACAATGACCCATGCATACAGACATGCAGGAGGGCCTGTAAACCTCACGTGGGTGTATTGTAGTATAACCCTTTGGCCAGGGCAGCCAAAAATTGGGAGGCTCCACATTGTCCCAGGATAGAGACATGCAGTAGGGCCTGTAAACCTCAAGTGGGTGTATTGTAGTATAGCCCTTTGGCAGGGCAGCCAAAAATTGGGAGGCTCCACATTGTCCCTGGATAGAGACGTGCACGAGGGCCTCAAAACATTTTTCCCAGTCAAAAGGAGCGGGTCTCCTGTCGTTGTAATGCCCATTCTAAAAGAATTGGCGAAAAAATTTACCACTGTGGGTATACCTCAAACAACAGCCTAACTATTGTAACGGTCATCATGGTGGCTCATGAGGAGAAGGAGGAGCTGTCCAGCGATTAGCCAAAGTCCAGAAGTGTGTACCCATGGGTGAGTGGAGGTACATGGCAAATTCCCATAACAAACTTTAAATTCAGTTGTCATTTGTTGGTGGTGTGGTGAAGTCTGGCCCAATCCAACCCTTGTTCATCTTGATCAGAGTCAGTCTGTCAGCATTTTCAGTTGACAGGCGGGTGCGTTTATCAGCAATGATTCCACCTGCGGCACTGAAAACACGCTCTGACAATACGCTAGCGGCAGGGCAGGCCAGGACTTCCAAGGCGTAGAGAGCCAATTCATGCCACGTGTCCAGCTTGGAGACCCAATAATTGAAAGGCACAGAGGAATCTTGCAGTACAGTTGTTCGATCTGCAAGGTACTCCTTCAGCATCTGGCCAAACTTAGCATTTCTTGTGGCACTACCCCGCACCTCAGGGCTGTGGTACGTGAGGGGCTGAGAAAACTGTCCCACATCGTAAAGACTGTTCCCCTACCTCTGGCGGATTGGACTTATGCCCCTCTCGGCCGTACGCCTTGGTTGTCCACCGATTCCTGACCTATGCCGCTAGCGTTTTGTGAGGGGAATGATTTGCCTACTTCCGTGACTATGGCCTTCTGGAACTGCTGCATTTTGGCTGACCTATCCGCCTCAGAAATGAGAGACATAAAGTTCTCCTTGTAGCGTGGGTCTAACAGTGTTGCCAACCAGTACTGATAGTTGGCCAAGATGTTCTGAACGCGAGGGTCACAAGCCAGGCAGCTTACCATAAAGTCAGCCATGTGCGCCAGACTCTTAACAGCCATCACTTCAGTATCCAGACCAACACGATGACTGAACATGCTGTCCTCCTCCTCCTCCTCATCTCCCCTGTCCTCTGGCCAGCCACGCTGAATCGAGGGTATGACTGGTGTGCATGTCATATCCTCAATTTGGCCAGAGAGTTGCTCCATGTCTTCATCCTCCTCCTCCTCCTCGTCATAGTCCTCCACTGCACGTTGTGATGAGATGAGGCTGGGCTGTGTGTTTTCACCCACACCCACTACTGTTTCTTGCTCCAAGTCATCGCGCTCGGCCTGCAATGCATCCTCTTTGTTTTTCAGCAGAGACCGTTTTAGAAGGCAGAGTAGTGGTATGGTGACGCTAATAATGGCGTCATCGCCGCTCACCATCTTGGTGGAGTCCTCTAAGTTTTGGAGGACGGTACATAGGTCCGACATCCATCTCCACTCCTCAGGTGTTATGTGTGGAGTTTGACCCATTTCCCGACGGCTTAGTTGATGCAGGTAGTCCACAACTGCCCTCTTCTGCTCACATATCCTGACCAACATGTGCAGAGTTGAATTCCAACGCGTGGGGACATCACACACCAGTCTGTGGGCCGGAAGACGCAAACGGCGCTGAAAGCCGGCAAGGCCGGCTGAAGCAGCGGGTGACTTGCGAAAATGTGCCATGTGAAAATGTGACAGACGGCGAACTTTTACCAGCAGTTCAGACAGCTCTGGGTATGAATTTACAAACCTCTGAACCACCAGGTTGAGCACATGGGCCACGCATGGAACATGCGTCAGCTGGCCTCGCCTCAAAGCTGCCACCAGGTTCCGGACATTGTCACACACGACCTTTCCTGGCTTTAGGTTCAGAAGTGTGAGCCAGTGATCTGCCTGCTGTTTCAGAGCTGTCCACACCTCTTCTGCATTGTGGGGTTTGTCACCTATGCAGACTAGCTTCAGCACAGCCTGTTGCCGCTTTGCAGAGGCAGTGCTGCAGTGCTTCCAGCTTGGGACTGGTGTGAGGGTACAGTGGATGAGGATGTGCAGGAGGAGGCTGAGGAGCATGACATTCCGGAGCTGTAGAGTGTCAGTGAAACCCTGACAGAGGTAGGGCCTGCTACCCTTGATGTGGGAAGGATGTGTTCCGTCCCTCGCTCAGACTGGGTCCCAGCCTCCACAATATTAATCCAGTGTGCCGTCAAGGAGATGTAGCGGCCTTGCCCACAAGCACTTGTCCACGTGTCTGTGGTTAGGTGGACTTTGGCTGAAACAGCGTTGTTCAGGGCACGTGTGATGCTGTTGGACACGTGGTTATGCAATGCGGGGACGGCACATCTGGAGAAATAGTGGCGGCTGGGGACCGAGTAACGTGGGACAGCAACCGCCATCAGGTCGCAGAATGCTTCCGTCTCCACCAGCCGGAAAGGCAACATTTCTAGCGCTATGAGTCGCGAAATGTGATAATTCAGGACTGTGGCATGTGGGGCGTTGGCAGCGTATTTGCGCCTGCGTTCAAATGTTTGATGAATGGATAATTGAACGCTGCGCTGGGACAAGGACGTGCTTGATGCTGGTGTTATTTGTGCGTGGGCAACTTCAGGTGCAGGGCCGGAGGCTTGTTCGCGGCCAGCATGGACAGGGGATTGGCTCGCACGCACAACACGCGAAGACGTAGCAGTGACATCAGCAAGCACCGCTCCTCGACTCTGTTGTACTTCCCACAAAGTCGGGTGCTTGGCTGACATGTGCCTGATCATGCTGGTGGTGGTCAGGCTGCTAGTTTTCGTACCCCTGCTGATACTGGCATGGCAGGGGTTGCAAATGGCCTTATTAGAGTCTTCTGGAGCCAACTTAAAAAACTCCCAGACTCTGGAAGACCGAACATTTGCACAGGCACCTTGAGTCGTGTTGGTGTTCCGGGGAACGGTTGGCTTCCTTCTGCCTGCGGACATGAACCTGCTTCGTACTGCCTGTTGGGATGCTACGCCTCCCTCTCTCTGTGCACTGCTGTCCTCGCTCTGCATATCCTCCTGCCATGTTGGGTCAGCTACTGGATCATCCACCACGTCGTCTTCCTCTTCCGCACCCTGATCCTCCTCCTGACTTCCTGGCAATTGTGTCTCATCATCGTCCACCCCTTGTTGAGACACGTTGCCAACGTTCCGTTCGTGAGAACGTGGCTGCTCAAATATTTGGGCATCTGTACATACCATCTCCTCATCACCCACTTCAAGAGGAGCTGGCGACAGGCCAGATTCTGCGAATGGATACGTGAACAGCTCTTCCGAGTGTCCTAGTGTGGGATCAGTAATGTCCGTGGACGTGTACTCGTCCTGGTGGTAGGAAGGAGGATCAGGTTGGAAATGTGCGGTGCAGTATCACGGCTACTGACACGTTGACCGTGTGGAAGACAGGGTGTTTGTGGAGGTGCCCATCTGACTTGAAGCATTATCCGCTATCCAAGTAACAACCTGTTGACACTGGTCTTGGTTCAAGAGCGGTGTACTGCTGCGGGCCCCAAGAATTTGGGACAGGACGTGCGAGCGAGGAGATGTGCCCCTTTGCTTGTTGCGAAATTAGTGCTTGCACACGACCTCGGCCTCTGCCTGCACCACCATCACGTCCACTTCCTTGTTCCTTTCCAACGCCCTTGCCAACGCCCTTGCGCATTTTGTCTGTATACAGCGACAACTGTCTGGTGACTGTTGAGGTCACAGAAGAGTAGGATTTTAGTCCCTAACCTGTATCTATGTAGTAAGTACACCAGTCGGGTGACTGTAATGGTCACAGAAGAGTAGGATTTTAGTCCCTAACCTGTATCAAGGTAGTAAGTACACCAGTCTGGTGACTGTAATGGTCACAGGAGAGTAGGATTTTAGTCCCTAACCTGTAGCAAGGTAGTAAGTACACCAGTCTGGTGACTGTAATAGGCACAGGAGAGTAGGATTTTAGTCCCTAACCTGTATCAAGGTAGTAAGTACACCAGTCTGGTGACTGTAATGGTCACAGATATTAGGATTTTAGTCCCTAACCTGTATCAAGGTAGTAAGTACACCAGTCTGGTGAATGTAATGGTCACAGGAGAGTAGGATTTTAGTCCCTAACCTGTATTAAGGTAGTAAGTACACCAGTCTGGTGACAGTTCAGATCACAGGAGAAATTTGGATTTTAGTCCCTAACCTGTATTAAGGTAGTAAGTACACCAGTCTGGTGACAGTTCAGATCACAGGAGAATAGGATTTTAGTCCCTAACATGTATTAAGGTAGTAAGTACACCAGTCTGGTGACAGTTCAGATCACAGGAGATTAGGATTTTAGTCAATAACCTGTATTAACGTAGTAAGTACACCAGTCTGGTGACTGTAATGGTCACAGGAGAGTTAGATTTTAGTCCCTAACCTGTATTAAGGTAGTAAGTACACCAGTCTGGTGAAAGTTCAGATCACAGGAGATTAGGATTTTAGTCCCTAATCTGTATTAAGGTAGTAAGTACACCAGTCTGGTGACAGTTCAGATCACAGGTGATTAGGATTTTAGTCCCTAACCTGTATTAAGGTAGTAAGTACACCAGTCTGGTGACAGTTCAGATCACAGGAGATTAGGATTTTAGTCCCTAACCTGTATTAAGGTAGTAAGTACACCAGTCTGGTGACAGTTCAGATCACAGGAGATTAGGATTTTAGTCCCTAACCTGTATTACGGTAGTAACACACCAGTCTGGTGACATGTAATGTCACAGGAGAGTAGGATTTTAGTCCCTAACCTGTATTAAGGTAGTAAGTACACCAGTCTGGTGACTGTAATGGTCACAGATATTAGGATTTTAGTCCCTAACCTGTATCAAGGTAGTAAGTACACCAGTCTGGTGAATGTAATGGTCACAGGAGAGTAGGATTTTAGTCCCTAACCTGTATTAAGGTAGTAAGTACACCAGTCTGGTGACAGTTCAGATCACAGAATTAGGATTTTAGTCCCTAACCTGTATTAAGGTAGTAAGTACACCAGTCTGGTGAACGTTCAGATCACAGGAGATTAGGATTTTAGTCCCTAACCTGTATTAAGGTAGTAAGTACACCAGTCTGGTGACTGTAATGGTCACAGGAGAGTGGATTTTAGTCCCTAACCTGTATTAAGGTAGTAAGTACACCAGTCTGGTGACAGTTCAGATCACAGGAGATTAGGATTTTAGTCCCTAACCTGTATTAAGGTTAGTAAGTACACCAGTCTGGTGACTGTAAGGTCACAGATTTAGGATTTTAGTCCCTAACCTGTATCAAGGTAGTAAGTACACCAGTCTGGTGAATGTAATGGTCACAGGAGAGTAGGATTTTAGTCCCTAACCTGTATTAAGGTAGTAAGTACACCAGTCTGGTGACAGTTCAGATCACAGGAGATTAGGATTTTAGTCCCTAACCTGTATTAACGTAGTAAGTACACCAGTCTGGTGACAGTTCAGATCACAGGAGATTAGGATTTTAGTCCCTAACCTGTATAAGGTAGTAAGTACACCAGTCTGGTGACAGTCAAGATCACAGGAGATTAGGATTTTAGTCCCTAACCTGTATTAAAGTAGTAAGTACACCAGTCTGGTGACTGTAATGGTCACAGGAGAGTAGGATTTTAGTCCCTAACCTGTATTAAGGTAGTAAGTACACCAGTCTGGTGACAGTTCAGATCACAGAGATTAGGATTTTAGTCCCTAACCTGTATTAAGGTAGTAAGTACACCAGTCTGGTGACAGTTCAGATCACAGGAGATTAGGATTTTAGTCCCTAACCTGTATTAAGGTAGTAAGTACACCAGTCTGGTGACTGTAATGGTCACAGGAGAGTAGGATTTTAGTCCCTAACCTGTATTAAGGTAGTAAGTACACCAGTCTGGTGACAGTTCAGATCACAGGAGATTAGGATTTTAGTCCCTAACCTGTATTAAGGTAGTAAGTACACCAGTCTGGTGTCAGTTCAGATCACATGAGATTAGGATTTTAGTCCCTAACCTGTATTAAGGTAGTAAGTACACCAGTCTGGTGACAGTTCAGATCACAGGAGATTATGATTTTAGTCCCTAACCTGTATTAAGGTAGTAAGTACACCAGTCTGGTGACTGTAATGGTCACAGGAGAGTAGGATTTTAGTCCCTAACCTGTATTAAGGTAGTAAGTACACCAGTCTGATGACAGTTCAGATCACAGGAGATTAGGATTTTAGTCCCTAACCTGTATTAAGGTAGTAAGTAAACCAGTCTGGTGACAGTTCAGATCACAGGAGATTAGGATTTTAGTCCCTAACCTGTATTAAGGAAGTAAGTACACCAGTCTGGTGACTGTAATGGTCACAGGAGAGTAGGATTTTAGTCCCTAACCTGTATTAAGGTAGTAAGTACACCAGTCTGGCCACTGTAATGGCCACAGGAGAGTAGGATTTTTGTCCCTAACCTGTATTAAGGTGGTAGGTACACCAATCTGGTGACTGTAATGGTCACAGGAGAGTAGGATTTTTGTCCCTAACCTGTATTAAGGTAGTAAGTACACCAGTCTGGTGACTGTAATGGTCACAGGAGAGTAGGATTTTAGTCCCTAACCTGTATTAAGGTAGTAAGTACAACAGTCTGGTGACTGTTATGGTCACAGAAAAGCTTGGATCCAGATCTGGATCACCCTGCCTATATCCTCCTAGATTAGTCCTGAGAAGGACTGTTGTGGTCAGCAGCAGCAGTTTTCAGCCCTGCTCCGGATCTACCTATGAGGGCCGCAAATCTGTCCCTAAGCAGCAGCAGACACTCTCCCTACACTCACTGTCTGGATGCCTGTGTGCAGAGCACAGCGCGGCCGGGTCACGCTGTGCAGGCCGGCCAATCACTGCAATGCCACAACTAACAGGGCTGTGGCATTGCAGTGGTCTGCCAGCCAATCCCTGCATGTGGGCTGGCTCTTAAAAGAGCGCCAACATACAGAGATGACGACCACAAGCACAGCACGAGTATCGCGAGATTACTCGGTGCTCGCCGAGTAGCCCGAGTACAATGATACTCGTGCGAGTACCGAGCAGCGCAGAGCATACTCGCTCATCACTAGTAACTATACATTCATATTTTTCAACCAATATGCGTCTTACTTTATTTAATACAGCAGAGTATTTTTTACGTTTGCTTTACTACTTCTTCTGTGTTTCAGTTTCTAGATGGAGTGAACACTGTCCTACAGACTAGTTCACTGTGTGCTTACTCACTATTTGTTTCTAATTTCTTTCTTGTGTCTGCAAGAAAGGGAGCCTCCTGGCACTCCCTGTGTGCCTAACATATAAAAAGCTGTCTTCTCCAGCATGTCCACGTTGGACATGTCCTTGTCTGAACCCTGTGTTATAGGTACTATACATTTGATCAGGTTTTTAAATACATCAGATATGGACTGCTCTGACATGGGCTACCTTGACGCGATTGGGAGAGCAGCAGCTTACGTTACTATTTTTGCAAAAAACGTATCAACCAAATACCCGGCTTTTTTACTTTGTTTTTTATTCAGTGCTTGCTTCTTACTTTAATACAGCAGAGTATTTTTTACGTTTGTTTTACACTGTCACGTACCCACTTCTCAGGACGTGATGTGGGATTGCACCTGCAAGGGTTACTCTATCTCCTCTCGCTTAATCCAGCACTCGACCTCTGTTCTATGCTGAAAGGGAGCATCAATCACACCCCGACTTAGACCGCGCACCTAGCTTCACACATGCTGCCACCACCCATCGGATTTTGGGAGGCTGATGAGTTCCCCTTAACTAAGACTTATCAGAAAATCAACAAAATCACACATTCCTAGGGCTGTGAATTCTTTAGAGTATACAAGGTTCAGACTTATTAAAGTTTAAAGCTTTAATATAAAAGATACAGTGCTTACAATAAAAGATATAAAAAATGGAAATAAAAAGTGACATACTTTAATAAGTCTGAACCTTGTATACTCTAAAGAATTCACAGCCCTAGGAAAATGTGATTTTATTGATTGTCTGATAAGCCTTAGTTAACGGGAACAATGAAATAAAAGGGAAAAAACTTACAGAAACCTAAACTTGACTTCTGTTGCCCGATGGGGAGAGCAGAGATATATGGAGTGATGATAACAGCAGCTAAGCTGACCCATCTATGTGACACAGGACTTTAGCTGCTAGAGCCCAGATATAGAATCAGATTGGGGGGGTGTCAGATTCTAGACCGGCCTTCTAGTTTAACATTCTACTTCTGGGTCTATGATTGGACACTCACTAATTTAGCCATGCATACATTATTTTTCAAATACTCCTTTGTCTAAACCAATTATTTTCCCACAGTAAATATCAACTGCTATACTACTCCTTTTGGTGGAATCTTTGATCCCCTTTTCTTGCTGACTAGAGGAGTGAAATTTGTCACTCTGTACTTTTCCCAAGATGCCCCCCTGGGGAGACTTGCCATTAGTACAAAGTTAGCTTGTGCTTAAAAAAAACAAACAGGTTGTAACCTCTTGTGGACTGACCTGGAATTTAACCCCTTAACTGTTCTGGTGTCTAGTCCCTGAGATAGATATTTCACTACAACTACTTTTTCTGTGTTTCAGTTTGTAGGTGGTGTGAACACTGTCCTACAGACTAATTCACTGTGTGCTTGGATCACTATTTTGTTTCCAATATGAATCAATATTGAAAGATGTATTGATGAGCTGTTTAGATTGTGAGCCCCAATGGGGACAGTGTTACTGATGTATGTAAACTGCTATGGAATTAATAGCGCTGTATAAATGAATAAATATTATTAGGTCTGGGAACTTGCTATCAACCTTATGGAGACAGCGAAGTAGGTGAGGAGATTGTGAGCCACTTCCCTCCTCTCAGATATATGCATATATGCAAATTTGCACTTCACTAAGGAAGTTGAGAAACTCCCGTGCCACATTTAAGCAGCTTCCTCGAAGTCATAATCGCTTTCCTACAAGCTTTTAATATAACTAAGGGATTTGTGCCAGATCAGAACCCCAAACTACAGACACTGCCTTTCGGGGTACCTGCCCCTCATCAGTGTAGTGTGTGGGATATTTTGATCTGATCTGATCTGTAAATATTATTATTTACATTAGACATTGATAGAATCTAATCTTCAAATTCATATTTTATATTCTCAATATAGAAATGAACGACATTGCATGGATCCTAATTTTTAACATACTATAGATTTTTATAGTATTTGAAAAAATAAAGGTGTGTCCTTAAATTAAGTCTGATGTGTTCTTTATACTTGTGTTTTCTCATCTTTCATCTGTTTTTGTATTCATCACCTTTTCCTTCTTCTTACACCCCTCCCTGACGTTATAAATCAGGGATCTCCAACTCCAGGCTTCAAGGGCCCCAAACAGTGCAGGTTTTCAGGATTTCCTTAGCATTGCACAGGTGATAATTGAATCACTTGCAGAGGTAATGATTCCAATACTGGGAAAATCCTGAAAGCATTACATGTTTGCGGCCCTTGAGGCCTGTAGTTGGTGATCCTTTTATAAAGAATCTTCCCATTGTCTACAATGAAATTTTGCACCAAGTCAAGATTAAAATGTTTCCAGTCGCCTCTTGATAATGATATTGTTAAAAGCTGGCGACGCCCAAATTTTAGCCAGTGGTTTAGGATATGTTGACATTCTTTATTTTTTAAGAAAGCCTGAAGAGTACATATTAGGTGTCACTGTTCCTCTCTTGTATCTTGGGCACAATAGGTGACTGCTAGCTGCACTAAAGTTTCCGGTTCTGCTGAGCTTTCTGTATGTGGATCGACAGCTCAGCTTTTCAATCTAGTGCAGGGGTGTGCTGATCTATTTGTGTCAGTGACATAGCCTATTAGAGCCGAAATGAAGGGACAGAGTTTCCTTGTTCCGCACTGCCGACTGCTGAAAGGAGTTGGAGAGACCACAATTTTCAGTGCAATGATGGCTTTAACTCCTACGCGTTTCGGAGCCACATCCAAGCTCCTTCCTCAGGGAATCAACAAAGTAGAATGCATGGTGCAAATAATTTAAAATTTAATTCAGAAGAATCAGAATTTTATTGTCAAATTCAACCAATTATAATGCACTATTGGTATTTAGAACTTTTTTCCAAATTAAACATTATACAGTATGTGAAAAATAGAAAACTTTTATTTCTTACAGATTTCAAGATTTACTCAAAACTCTGGATAGAAAAAAGTGTGAAATTTCTATGATTCTAAATATACAATATCAGATTTTGTATAAGTGTTTTATGTTACATGAGATATAAATAGTTTATAAATTAGATCATCTGAGAATAGATAAAGGATTTTCACAACAATCTCCAAACCGATTTCTGAGTTGGGAAAATTAAACATTTGCAAGGGGGATTAATGAGTATAAGGTGTAAAATATATATGGAGGTCACCACACCATTCGTGTTTTTTAAGAAATACAAGATGTTGCTTAATCCATAGAAATTGTCGTACATTTCTGAAAAATGGGTTGTAAGTAGAACTTATCTTATTAAAATTATTTTTAACAATATGTATTTTAATTTTCTGGATTTTGTTTTATATTTTTACTTTCATAAAAATAAGTTAACTGAATATCAATATTGGACCTATTATATTTGACTTTCCATGGACATGATCAAATATAACTGTAACCCAGATGTTTACTTTCATCGTCAATAGATCCAACAGCATCTAAAGGGCCTGTCACACGCGTCAATATCGCCTGCACGATCTCGGCTGCGAGTGACGTTGCAGCGATATTGACGCGTGTGACATACTGAATCAACCAGCGATAAATCGCTGGTTGATGATCGCCAGGTTTTAGAACCTGCTCTAAAACCTGGCGATTGTCGCCCGGTGTACACGCAGCATCGCTGTGTGTGACACCGGGAGTAGTGATATTCCAGCTCCCAGCGCCTCTCACAAGCGCTGGGAGCTGGTATCCAAGGTAAACTGCGGGTATCTAGGCAGCGCGCGCTGCCTAGATACCCGACGTGTACCTTAGTTACCAGCCTCCTCCGCTCACCGGCTGGTATCTAAGGTACACAGCGGGTAACTAGGGTCCCTAGTTACCCGCTGTGTACCTTAGATACCAGCCGGTGAGCGGAGGAGGCTGGAAACTAAGGTACACGTCGGGTATCTAGGCAGCGCGCGCTGCCTAGATACCCACAGTTTACCTTGGAGACCAGCCTGCTCCCGCTTCCAGCAGGCTGGCAGCGGGAGCAAGACATCATGGAAACGATATTTAAATCGTTTCCATGATGTCTCTGGTCAATTGATCGCTGGTGAGTCTGTCTGTGTGACAGTTCACCAGCAATCAGCCGTCAATGTCGTCAGCGATCATCTCACTGACGACATTGACGCGTGTGACAGGCCCTTAAGAAATTACACAAAGTTAATGGACTCTTTAATATACCAGGGATTAAGTGATTGTATGGTTTAAACCCCTAACAAAACTAAAAAAAGAATATGAAAAACAGTTAATGAAAATGTTAAGAAATATAAAACTCAAAAATAAATGCTGAACAATACTTTTTTCCCCATTACAAAATTATTATTTTTGTAAAAATCTAAAAGTCGAAAAGTCCACATAATTAATATTGCCAGCTGGAACAACCGATTTTCTAATTCTATAGTATTTTAACCACTTATTATGTCGAAATGTTTATAAGGAACTGGGACATTTTTCATTTCATGACAACCTCAACGTTACAAAATTTATTTTTTTACTGTTTTTTTTAAGAAAATCTTAGTGACCGTGTAGCAATGGTGTCTCTTGAATTTTTTAGGGCTAGCATGACACTTATAAAATAAGGCCCTGTCCAGGGTTGGGATTCAGTCGGTGATTCCCACTTTGACTGTTGTCCCAGATCAGCTGCTCTTTTCTATCTTTAATTATATTTGCATATTTAGGTCAGGGATATAGCTGAATAAAGGGCCCGTTTCATGCTACGATATCGTTAACGATATCTTTGAAACGTCACAAGTTTTCAGTCGTTCAAATGACAGCATAACGACGTCGTTGCGTGTGACATGTACATATGATCAACAATAAGTCAGCTGATCATTCATCGGAAGTTTGTGATCAGGACCTTAAACCAGTCGATGATCGTCTGTCCAACCTGCAGCATCGGTGTGTGTGACACCTTGATAACGAAATCATTAACAACCTCGCCTATTCAGAACTGAAGGACGTAGGCGACCTAACGACCGCAAGTATCATTTGCTTGTCGCGGAATTGTTGCTGCGTCGTAAAAGATATCTATACGTGTGACATCTCACTAGCCATGATTGAACCACGTTCAAGCGATGTAGATCAAGTTGGATTGTTGCTTGGATCGTCTGGACATTGAAGTGTGAAATGGGCCCTTAAGAAGGTGCTCCAGTTGATTTGATGCCCTGTGCTTCCTACCGTGTCACATGGCACCTCATGATAAGACTCAGTTGGTGCAAATATTTCATTACAGAGGAGCCAAAAGGAACAAGTCTATGCCAACAACATTAAATGACAAAAGAGAAACAAATGATTAAGAAATGAGGATGACACTCGGTGTGATTTTGGTGGAACAGTAATACATGGTACATTTTTATAGTGATATTTTTTGAGGAGCAATATTTTTAGTTCTATTTTTTTAAAATAATATGCTGTAGAACTCTGCCCCTCTCCCATATCACTTCTTCCTTATGCCTCAAAACTACTGGAACAGCATATTCATCTAGAACTGTCCTCCTACCTCTCCTCCTGCTCCCTTTTGATTGCTTACAATCAGGCTTCCGACCACATTCAACTGAAACTGCCCTAACTAAAGTTACTAATAGAAAGGAAACGCTGGTGCCACTTCTCAATATTTTCTTCACTACTTTATTGGTGTTAGGATTATAAAAAAACCATCAGTGTCCCACTGGGGGGCCATGCACTAGACGCATTTTGGGATACACTTTAAAGGGGGAGTCACACGCGTCAATGTCGTCAGTGAGATGATTGCTGACGACATTGACGGCTGATTGCTGGTGAGCTGTCACACAGACAGACTCACCAGCGATCAATTGACCAGAGACATCATGGAAACGATTTAAATATCGTTTCCACGATGTCTTGCTCCCGCTGCCAGCCTGCTGGAAGCGGGAGCAGGCTGGTCTCCAAGGTAAACTGCGGGTATCTAGGCAGCGCGCGCTGCCTAGATACCCGATGTGTACCTTAGTTACCAGCCTCCTCCGCTCACCGGCTGGTATCTAAGGTACACAGCAGGTAACTAGGGACCCTAGTTACCCGCTGTGTACCTTAGATACCAGCCGGTGAGCGGAGGAGGCTGGTAACTAAGGTACACGTCGGGTATCTAGGCAGCGCGCTCTGCCTACATACCCGCAGTTTACCTTGGATACCAGCTCCCAGCGCTTGTGAGAGGCGCTGGGAGCTGGAATATCGCTACTCCCGGTGTCACACGCAGCGATGCTGCGTGTCCACCGGGCGACAATCGTCAGGTTTTAGAGCAGGTTCTAAAACCTGGCGATCATCAACCAGCGATTTATCGCTGGTTGATTCAGTATGTCACACGCGTCAATATCGCTGCAACGTCACGTGCAGCCGAGATCGTGCAGGCGATATTGACGCGTGTGACTCCCCTTTAGTCTTTGGTGATGTCTTAGTGATTTATAGACATATGTACACAAAGATTAGAACATCACACCTGTTTCAATTAGCAACTGCAGTGGTTAACACTTACGTCGCCGTTTATACAAAGCACATAATACTTTGATAGGATGTTAATGAGTGGCTTTAATGCAATGGATTCCTATGTCATATATTTCAACATTGCTTATAATTAAGCACAATGCAGACTAAATAACATGCAAATTTTGGAATTTATATGAATTATAAACCAACTGGAAACAATAGGGAGTTATAAAAGGAGAAAAGACAAGGGATGGGAGAAGGCTATTATCATTCTTCTCATGAATAAAAATATAAAAGATTGGTTTTCAAATTTAACCTATCAAGTTTCCATTATGGACATCTATAAAATGTCTTGACAAACCAGATAAACTTGTGCGCAAAGTAGTGGTATTGGGTTTTAATGCGGTAATATGCTCTGAAATTCTTCTTTTTAAGGGTCGAACAGTGCATCCCACAATAATACATATTGCAACCCGCGCACGCTGCCATATAGACAACGTGCATGGTCTTGCAGTTTATGTAGGATTGGATGCGGAATTTCTCCCCAGAGATAATATTACAAAATTCCGTGCTCTGCTCCATATTACATATATGACCATCGCATCTGAAAAAAAAAAACAGTTATAGTTCGACCACATTGGTTTAGATTAACGTTTGCTGTTGAAAATGCTACGGCCGGGCACTCGGCATGGTGGGAGGAAGGAGGATCAGGGTGTGGAATGTGCGGTCCAGTCTCACGGCTACTGACACTTGACCGTGTGGAAGAGAGGGTATTTGTGGTGGTGCCAAACTGACTGGAAGCATTATCTGCTATCCAACTAACAACCTGTTGACACTGGTCTTGGTTTAATAGTGGAGTACTGCTGCGTTCAGCTAGAAATTGGGACAAGAAAGTCGAGCGAGATGATGTGGGCGTTTGTCGTGGCACAATTCGAGCTTGCACACGGGCTCGCCCTCTGCCTGCACCACCATCACGTCCAGTTCCTTGTCCCTTGCCACCGGACTTGCGCATTTTCAATGTGGTGCTGACTGTATACAGCTAAATTAGTGCAGACAAGAGTTGATTTTTAGCACGAGGCTTTTGGTGTACCCTAATTTACGCTGCAACCTACAGTAGCAGCACTTAGATGATAAAATAGTGCAGACAAGAGTTGTTTTTTAGCACAAGTCTTTTGGCGTATCCTAATTTACGCTGCAACCTAAAGTAGCAGCACTTATATTATCAATTAGTGCAGACAAGAGTTGGTTTTAAGCATGACCCTAAGTTTTTAAATTAAGGCCCTGCAGGTGGACTAGTCAGACACAAACGCTGACTACAATAGCGAGTCTTTTGGCGTATCCTAATTTACGCTGCAACCTACAGTAGCAGCACTTAGATGATAAATTAGTGCAGACAAGAGTTGGTTTTTAGGACGAGTCTTTTGGCGTATCTGGAATGCTCTACTCCAAAAAATTAGGTGTATCCACAACTTACATAGTTTCAGGCGATCCCTAAAAACACATCTTTTTAGGGTGGCCTATTATGATCGCTAGTCAAAGTCATCTAGACATAGTTTATCCGCTCCTCCAGTCTCAAGTGGATCACAAATAATAGTTGGGGGCCACTTATGCTGCTCCTATCTGTTCCCCATCTCCTCAAGTTGACTATACCATCATTGTAAATAAGCCCCTGTACTTTGTGTCACCCCCACCTCATTGTTAGATTGTAAGCTCTTATGAGCAGGGCTGTCATTATTTTGCTCTAATTATTGTATTATGCTTTGTATTGTATTGTATTGAATTTTGTATTGTATTGTATTTTCTGATAACTGTTTCTTATGATTGTTTAAATATGAACCTTTGAATTGTGAAGTGCTGCGGAATATGTTGGCGCTATATAAATAAAGATTATTATTATTTATTTATATAGCACCATTAATTCCATGGTGCTGTACATGAGAAGGGGTTACATACAAAATGATAGATATGGTTTACAGTAAACAAATGAACAATGACAGACTGGTACAGAGGGGAGAGGACCCTTCCCTTGCAGGCTTACATTCTACAGGGCAATGGGGAGCAAACAGTAGGTCAGGGGTGCAGCAGATCTGGTGGTGTAGAGGTGGCAGCTTCGGTGGCAGCGTGGCAGCAGCTCCGGAGGTTGTGGGGCAGCGGTTCAGTCATTGCAGGCTGTAAGCTTTTCTGAAGAGATAGGTTTTCAAGTTCCATCTGAAGGATCTGAGTGTGGTGGATAATCTGACGTGTTGGGCTGCAGAATTCCACAGGATGGGGGATATTCGGGAGAAATCTTGGAGGCGGTTGTGTGAGGAACAGATAAGCATGAAGGAGAGGAGGAGGTCTTGGGAGGATCGAAGATTACATGAGGGAAAATAGTTTGAGATTAGTTCAGAGATATAAGGAGGAGACAGTTTATGGATGGCTTTGTAGGTCAGTGTTAGTAGCTTGAACTGGATTTGTTGGGGAATTGGGAGCCAGTGAAGAGATTTGCAGAGGGGAAGATACAGGGGAGTAGGGTGGGTTAGTCGGGCAGCATTATTATTATTAATGTTATTTATTCAATTTATAGTCAAACAAATTAAAAATGTATTTGTTTTGTTTTCTGTTATAACAAGGTTTTTCATCCCATTATGGATCTTCTCCCTTTTGTGTTTGGCCCTGAGTCCAGCTCTTTTTAATGTTAATGGGAACCTGTCACCCCAAATCACCTTCCTAACCTATTAATACCTGTCCCTGCAGCCTTACAATACTTTCTAACACATCCCTGTCTTACGTATTTTACTAATATATGAGTGCAATAAAGTAGTTTTGAAACTCATAAAATCCGTGACAGTGGGGCGTTCCTAAAGGCGTTTGTGACGGGTAGGCGGGTCCCCTGTGCCGCGCTACCCCATCCTCACTGCTCTATTACGCCCTAATGGGCGTCATTACACACTGCATAGCGCGGGCACGATTACATTCTTGCGCCCGCAACGTCAGCGCTGCGACGTGGTCATGTGACGCCAGGATCGCGTCATTTCCGGTCGCACACAGGCAGACTACAGCATGCAATCTGCGCATGCGCGAAGTCTGCCTGTGTGAGACCTGCGACCGGAAGTGACGCGATCCCGGCTTCACATGACCACGTCGCAGCGGTGACTTTGCAGGTGCAAGAATGTAATTGTGACAGGTGACAGGTTGGGGTGACAAGTTCCCTTTAAATTTTTTCTTTTTTGTGGTTTTTGATTTAAGCAATTTGTAATTATGTTCTTTTTGTTCTGTTATTGTTGGGAAAAAAGGTACTAATGGGACTGAGTTTTTTAAATTATCAATGATAATCACATTGCTGTTATTATTCTCAATAAAGTTATTGTTTGGTTGTATTTGGTTGAATATTAGGAATAACTGTTTCTACTGATGTATCATTATTATCCATGGTTTGGATTGGTACAAAGATGTCATCATCTTCATTAATAGTCAATTTATGAAGACCTCTCATGTCTGAATTGGATACAGCAACACAGGAATAGGTGTTCTGTATCTCTGGAAATTTCTCAACTGCGGAAATTTGTGTATTTCTATTCTCATTATCTCATCAATTTGCCTCTCCATATCCTCAATATATGGGTGATCTTGTAAATATATCACCCTCAAGGTACCATCACACGGCACGACGTCGGAACGATGTCTGCAACAATCTTCTGGGCGTGCGGTCGTTGCAGACATCGTTTTGACATCGTTGGCGAGATGTCACACGTCTAGATATCGTGGACGACTCACCAACGATGTTGTGAGCAGGGATCGTTCGTAAACCCCGCGAACGATCCATGATCATTGGTGTGAATGGGCGAAGTCGTCCACGTCATCGTTATCGGGGTGTCAGACACCACGATATACCAGGTTGGCTGACCGTAATCGTCAGGTTTTAGAACATGTTCTGAAACCTGCGATCAGCGACCCAACGATTTATCGTTTCAACTTTGCACAGTCACACGCAACGAGGTCGTAACGATGACGCTGGTACGTCTCCAAACCCATAATGTATCAGAGACATCGTTAATGATGTTGTGCCGTGTAATGGTACCTTCACACAAACCTGAGTTTGTGTTGATAGATTTCTGTTTATTTTCTGTGCTGGATACCCTCTGTACGCTGGAAGGTATTTCAGCTACTTTATTATGAAAATTCATATCTATATTTATGAAATTATCCTCATTTGTATGGGGTCTATTCAATCCTGAAGAGCTAACTTTTTTTATCAGTTAATCCTTTCCCAACATTAGGATCAATGATATTACAGGTATTTTTCTCTTTAAAGTGAACCTATCACCTCCATAAAGTCCCCCAGGCTATCACTACCTGTCCCTGCATCTTCCTGTTGCTACTCTAACTATCTCTCTCTGTCATAAATGTGCCCTGTGACTGTGTAGTAAAAGCTTTTTATAATTTACTCATTACTATTTTAATGATTCAGGGGGTATCCTCTCTGTGTCCCATGGCCGCCTCCTGTGTAGTTTATCATGCCCCGATGGGCATGATATTCACTTCCAAATGTGCTCCCCCAGCCTGGCTCGCTCTGCTCTGCAGAATGCCGGGCATGAATCAAAACACGTCATTACCAGTATTCCGTAGTTCATGCGCAATGCGCAGCTTTGTGGAGACAAAATCTTATATTCTGGATGTGATTCAAAACATCATAATTCTTTAGACAATATATGAATATTATCTGTTGCCATTCTAGTCCTACTAGTGCTACAGTATAGTGCTATACTAGTCTTTTTGTGATAGACACATCAACACACCTTCCATGCATGTTTTCAGATTATTGTCCCATTTCTTCATAAAGTCATCATCTTGTGGAAAGGGTGATGGATAATTAATCCTAAAAGCTTGGACAAATTTCTTCCTCAATGTAAATTGTGAGAAAATATGCATCTAATTATTCCTTTAGTAAATCCTCCATTTTCTTTATATTTTTAGTGTCCTCTTCTGAGAATAAATTAATCGTGTCCGCAATGATAGGAGCCGCATTACCATTTGCCTTGATGGCTCGTAAAATCAGCCTCTCCCTGCAAGAGAGTCTATGTGTAAAATACTCTATTAGGAATCCTGGTTGGGTAACCCCACGTGCAGCCGGTATTCCAATCCAAGGATTAGAGATCCAAAGCCATTACAATGCAAATGTGGAAATGGAAAAAAATGGCGCTACATAGAGCGATACCCGACACAATTTAAATGAGTGAAAATAAATATTGCTCACCTTATATGGTTGTGAAGTCACAACCACTTTTATAGCCTATGATATCGTATTGTAATCCTGATGATGGTCTGCAGCAGTCTTCCAAAGATCAGTAACCATGAGAAAAAAAGTTGGAAAATTGCGACCGCGTTACCATCCAATTAATAAAAGACAGGTGATAAAAATGATTGTAATCTTATTTCTACACGTTTCAGGACGCTCTGGCCTCTTCCTCAGGAAAAGTCACAGATGTACATCGTTTCCCCACACACACTCACATTATATATGTTCAAACTGGACCCATTGAATCGGCATTGCTCCGCGAAACGGCAGCCGTCGTCCGTGCTCCCCACTCCCTCTCCCCGCGTGATTATGTCCTGTGAATTTCTGGATGAATAAAAGGATCTCTAAAATTCGGTGAGTGCCGCCTTGCTTTTTCTTTCATGGATAATATATATATATATTTGTTTTGGATGTTTGATTATTTGATTATGTATATGCTTGTATAAAATTATTTTTTACTGTTGATTGTGTTTTTCTAAATCTACTGCTCATATGTGTTTTATTGGTACAATTTTTTGATAAATTTATGGGTTACGAAGTAACTATTTCGAGTACCATCTTATTTCGTGTGGTGTTATCTGAGGAAGGGGCTAGACCCTGAAACGCGTAATAAATCACCATCTGTATTTCTAACAATCATTGGATTCCTTGGAGCGGGAGCACGGTTCTTAATCCCTTTTCTCCTTAGCACATTTGGAGGCTTATAAAGGCAGAGAGGAGGATCACATAAAGCAGGGGACACCATTTTGATAAGTGGCAAGACGCACAAAATGACAATAGAAAATCCAAAGTCCTAACAGCTAGTCTTGATGAATTAGGGTTAAGGTCTTCTTTTTTTATTATCATTCTGCACAGTGGCTTACGGTTTTAAGTAGGTCATGTCACTGAACACTAAAAACAGCTCAGCCCACTCCTGCACTAGATAGAAAAGCTGAGCTGTTGATCAGCATACCAACAGTTCAGCACACCCAGAATCTTTAGTGCAGCAGTAACCTATTGGGTCTAAGACACATGGGAGGAACAGTGATACCTAATATGTACTCTTTAGGCTTACTTAAAAAAAGAAAAAAATGTCAACATATCCTAAACCTCTGGCTAAAAATTTAGCTTCACCAACTTTTAACAATATCATTATCAAGAGGAGACTGATGGGGGGGATGTAAGAAGGAGAAAAGGTGATAAATACAAACACAGATGAAAGATGAGAAAACACAAATATAAAGAATACATCAGTCTGAATTGAAGGACACGCCTTTAGTTTTTCAAATTCTAAACCTATATATACACTGGTGATCAAAATAAGAGAACAATGTATGATCACTTGACTTGATTTTTTAAGACAGAATGTAATTCACATTGATGAACACTTGGTGGGTTTTGTGTAAGGGGTGCACCAGCCACTAGAAGAGGGCAACCCAAAATAACCAAAGTTTATCAACTTAAAACCTTTATTTTACGCAAATAGTGATTATCATATTTAGAGAACAGCAATGACTGTAGACTGGGAAAGATTAAAACTAAATGTCAAAAGTCACCAATCAGTAAGAAGTGTACAGGATTTTGCTTTGAATGACTTTAGCACATCTGCGACTGGAGGACAACACTAGTCTATCATACTGCTGTGCTGAGATTTTGCTCAACTCTTCTTCCAGTTTCTTCCACAGGTCTGTGATTGTTGTGGGTGGGTTTCTTGTCGATAATGTTGTCACCAAGGATTTCCCAGAGGTTTTCTATTGGGTTTAGATTAGGGATGAGCAAGTACTGAAGTAATCGGAATCGCTATACTCGCAATGAGTAGGTCCCGGTACTTGTTATTCGTTGTGAGTATAGCGAGTCCGATTGAAATGCGAGTACTTTCGCAGTGTATCTATATATACACTGCGAAAGTACACTAAAAGTGAAGAAAAGTTGTTAAAAAATAAAAAAAACATCATACTCACCTTCCGACGCCTGTATCGGGACCGGAAAACCTCACCGCCGATGTGTGGCAAGGACCTGCCTGTCTGATAGCCAATCAGATGGCTGGGAGCGATCTGGCCAATCAGATGGCCGGACGTCACAAACCACGTGATTGCTACCAGCCACCTGATTGGCCAGATAGCAAGGTCCTAGGTGTACTGCCAGGACCTTGCAATCTGGCCAATCAGGTGGCTGATAGCGATCACATGGTTTGTGACGTCCGGCCATCTGATTGGCCAGATCGCTCCCAGCCATCTGATTGGCTATCAGACTGGCAGGTCCTTGACGCACATCAGAGGTGAGGTTTTCCGGTCCTGGTGCAGGCGTCGGAAGGTGAGTATGATGATTTTTTTATTTTTTAACAACTTTTCTTCACTTTTAGTGCACTTTCACAATGTATATATAGATACATTGCGAAAGTAAAACGACTTTTTGTTCCCGAGTAATCACAAGAAACTTGGCGAGTAGCCCGAATATCGTTACTATTCGGCGAGTACCGAATAGTAACGATTATACTCGTTCATCCCTAGTTTAGATCCGGACTCTGAGCGGCCATGTCATTGTTTCCAGGAACAGCTTTACCCGTTTTGCTGTGTGACAGGGGGCATTGTCCTGCATGAAATTTGCTGGCTGATTGAGTGCTGAACACAAGTAAGGAGCCATATGTTGTTGAAGAACATTCAGCTACACACTTGAATTCTCACTGCCATGTAGCTGTATGAGATGTCAAACCCCTGCAGCAGAAAACATTCCTCAAACCATTATACTTCCTCCACCACCTTTCACTTTTTGAGTTCAGTCTTTCCCCAGTTTGTCGACAAACATCATGTTTCCCATCAGACCCAAATAAATTAAACTTGCTTGGTTTGGTCACTGCATAGTGGGCTTTCAGTCCAAATTCTCTTAAACGTTGTGACACTGTATGACGAAATAGATATTTACCCTGTTCAGTACTGAAACTGGTGAGCTATTCCAGCTGCAGTATTGAAACAATGGAATTGCTATCTGAAGGTTTTTTGTATGGTTCTATTTCAATTTCGAAGTAAGGTGATTCCCTGTAGGGTATATATAAAAAACAAACATGCGGCGCCAATCTCAGCGCGTTACCAATGTAACTCTCTGGTGCCCTTTTAATGAAGTTTTATGCACTCACCTCTTGCCATAAAACTTCAAGCATATGGTTTTTCCAAAGCCTCCTCACGCTTTGGATATTTATCCGGGTCTGCTGCTCGCCTTGAATTGATCCTGTATTGGGTCCTGCCACAGATTCCCACAGGCATAAAGGTTCAATAGGAAGTGATCCAATTCTATAGTGGCCGCGCTCCCCGTGGTAATGATTTTAAGAACTTCTTGTCCACAAAAAATTTTATTCCTCAAAACATGCGAGAATATAAAAAACGGATACAACGCGTTTCGGCGGAGACAACCGCCTTCCTCAGGTATCTAGATACCTGAGGAAGGCGGTTGTCTCCGCCGAAACGCGTTGTATCCGTTTTTTATATTCTCGCATGTTTTGAGGAATAAAATTTTTTGTGGACAAGAAGTTCTTAAAATCATTACCACGGGGAGCGCGGCCACTATAGAATTGGATCACTTCCTATTGAATCTATTTCAATTTCGGAGTTCTTTTCTACCAGTGACACATGGTAATATACAGTATAATAATAATATTTATTCATTTATACACACCACATCAAGATCAGTAACTTTTTTTATTGTTGATTGTAGGTGAATTTGAAATGGATAGGATTATTGTTGATAGACTCGTAAAGTTATCAACTCCTAGCATGTTACCTTTCCATATAAAGACTAAATTGTCAATATGACAGCCGTAATATTGTATGCTTTGAGCAAAGGGCCTATTAATGGAAATCAAGTATTTTTCTTCCCAAATAGCTACTACTATATTTGCAATATCCAAAAAGGAGTGTTAAGAGGTTAAAACTTAACATTTAATGAATTATTCAAAAAGACTAGATTGTCTCACAAACTATACACATAAATTATAACAGTGCCCAGGTGTCACACTATTAAAAAGCTCCGTTATCCTACTGGGAGCTCCCTTTTATTCAAAGGTGTTATCTGTAGAGCTCAAACCGCCCTTCATCATAGTTCACCTTCAAACCTTTATGCTAGTTACACATATGTTGGTGTTATCTCTTACACCTCACAATAACTTGCATACATCCCCGCATATGAAAATCAGATAAAGCCCACTTCCCCTGTGTATAGGAAAGGTCTCACCGGCTTCTTTTCATCAGGGCGGGTATCACTCAGAGTTACTTCATTTCAGGAGGTCCTTCTGCTAGTGACAGCCTGATTTAGAACTCTCAAAGTAGTTTAAATGTCACCACCATGTTCCACTCCTTACGCGTTTCGGATTTACAATCCTCATCAGGGGATGTGTGGCTTGGTTTTCAGTGGGGTCCTAGAGACAGGTGCCCCTTATGATGGTATATGTCTCTGTAAGCAAGACATTAGATGTTATTCCCTCTTAGTTATGCCCTCTGGTGCAAAGCACCATAACCTACATATATAGTATCAGTCCCCCTTGGGTGCTACAGCCCCCTGGGTACTTACCCAGCATAGCTCGGTGGTCTGAATGTGGAGGACGCCGCCGCGGCCATTCCGCAGCTTTTATAGCCGTATTTCGCGGCCGTCCGGCGTCCCCCGCCCCCGGAAATGACGCGCGTAACCTCCCGCGACGTCACTTCCGGTCCGGCGATCCCGTGGAACGCAAACATGCGTTCCACACCTCATTCCCGGTCCGTTTTTCAATAGTGGGAGGAATCCAGGGCTTTTTGATTACTCCCCCGGATCATGAGGTCATCAAAGGAGGCGGGTTCCTTCACAGAGCCCATTCCTCCTAGTAAAGGAGCACTAATCATTACATCAATGCTTCCTTTTATCCAAAACAAGGCACATGTAATGGTATCCCATCATTTATGTTACTCATGCATCCTTAAGAACAAAATTTGGTTATTTTGGCATTTTATTCAGACGTCCCCTCAGGACGGATCCTTTTTGCACAGTTTTCTCATGATGTTATTACAGCATAACCCATACCAACCCAAAGGGGGCAGATATATATCACATATTTCAGATACAGACTGGTGATATGGCTATTTTTTGGATAATTTTTCATTCTATTTATGTTCTACTCAACGTTTTAGGGGAGTCATATTGTGTCCATTATGATTTTTTACATATAAGTCTGCTCCCATCAGATTACAGAATGGCAGGGTCTAGGACAGGTCGTCTACTACTATCAGATTACAGAAAAGCAAAGCAAAGTAAGGTTTAGGACAGGTCGTCAGCAGGGATAGATAAATCATGTGTCAATCTAAATCCCCCTATATTTTCCCCTCTGTCCCTGCCTAGCTGCGGAGGTTGGCACCCTAGAGTACCCCCTCCCCGCCCGTGGCGCCCCCGCTCATCGTTGGCTCTCCCTCCTAATCTCTCCCTCTTCTACGGTGCACCAAGAAAGGAAGAAAAGGAAAGTGCCTCATTCAATCCCTTCGGGGCCACTGTGTCCAAGGTGTAGATCCAGAACACTTCTTTTCTAAGGATCTTATTGTCCCAATCCCCTCCTCGCACGGGTGGTGGGACGTGATCGATACCTATGAACAGTAAACAGTTTTCATTTCCCCCATGGAAGGTATTGACATGTCTAGCCACTGGTTTGTCACGTCTATTGCGGATGTCGCTACGATGCTCCCCTATCCTTTTACGTAGTTCCCTGATTGTCTTCCCCACGTACTCGATGTTACAGGGACATCTCGCTTTATATATCACTCCTCTCGTTCCACAGTTGATAAATGATCTTATATCGTAGGTACGATGGGTTACACTGCTGTCAAATGTTTTTGTAGTCATAACCTGACTGCAGCTCATGCAATGTCCACACTTATAACTCCCCTTCACAGTACTCCTTATCCAATTTTTATCCTGCGCCAATAGGTGGCTATGGACCAGTCTGTCTTTTAACGATCTTGGTTTTTTATATGTGATATTAGGACCATTGTTTAAATATGGACTTAGATCAGGGTCCATTTGTAAAATTGGCCAATGTTTGGCCATAATTTTTCTGATTTTATCTGCCCCATTTGAGTAAGTCGTGATCATGCGTATCTTATCCGTCTCCTCCTCCCTGTTTTTCTCTTTTGGTGTAAGAAGTTGTGTTCTCTCCATAACCTTTACCTCTTTCCATGCCCGTTTAATCACACCCTTTGGGTATCCCCTTTCCGTCAAACGTTCTGTCAGGTCCTCTATCTGGGTATGGAAACTGGTCTCCGAGGAGCAGTTCCTCCTCATTCTGATCATTTGGCTTTTTGGGATCCCTTTTTTGTGATTATTGGGATGTCCACTTTCCCACCTCAATAATGAGTTTGTGGCGGTCTGCTTACGATAAGTACAAGTTTGTAGTCTTCCTATTCTGTCCCTCTCAATTAGGACATCAAGGAAGGGGAGTCTCTCCTTTTGTATCTCGAAAGTGAACCTTAGGCCTAGGTTGTTGTTATTTAGGCATTCTACTGTATCCCTGAAGCTTTCCTCTGACCCCCTCCAGATAACAAAAACGTCATCTATGAATCTAGTCCATAAGATGATCCTTTCCGTATCAATAGTGGTATTCTCACCAAAAACAATGGTTTCCTCCCACCAGCCCAGGAGCAAGTTAGCATAAGAGGGGGCCATGGAATTCCCCATAGCAGTGCCCCTGAGCTGGTGGGAGTACTTACCATTGAAGGTGAACACGTTCTTGGTCAGGCAAAACCTCAGTAGATCCATGACAAAATCATTATGTTTGTCAAATTGTCTCCCTCTACTCCTCAGATAGTATCTCACCGCCTCTAGTCCCTTTTCGTGTGGGATTGAAGAATAGAGGGCCTCCACATCAATCCTGCATAACAGCATATCCTCCTCTAACACCACGTCCTCTATCCTTCTTAAGAGGTCAGTTGTATCCCTGAGATAGGAGTTCAGGGTGATTACAAATGGTCTCAGAATTTTGTCAATGTAGACTCGTAAATTTTGTGTTATACTGCCTATTCCCGAAACTATCGGCCTACCCTTTACCGGATTAGTCCCCTTGTGTATTTTCGGGAGGCAATAAAACGTCGCCATCACAGGATGATCCGGCATTAGAAAATCAAATTCCTTCTTATCTATAACATTTTCGAAAAGACCTCTATCTAGAAGGTGCCTTAGCTCTTTTTGAAAATCCTTCATAGGACTGCAGTTGAGGGTTTCATAGTTACCTTTATCCTTCAGAATTACATTGCACATCTCAATATATCTGTCCCTGTCCATTATCACCACATTGCCGCCCTTATCGGACGGCTTGATGACAATGGATTGATCTTTTTCAAGTCCACAGACACATGTCATCTCATCCTTATTAAGATTGCGTTTATCGCTCCTTAAGTTGCCCAACCTCCCAACTTCTTCCGAGACCAAATTGACAAAAACGTCAACCGCACTCAGATCCCCCGTTGGTGGTGGCATCTTTGAGCTCTTATTCTTCAGGTCAGTAAATGGTCCCTCCCCTGTTAACGTGTGGTCAGTCTGCCCTAGATGGAAGAGGGTTCTGATATCTTCCAAGAGGTCATCGGGGACTCCCAAATTTTTACTGGTTTTTCTGTCTTCTTTTATGAAATGTTTTTTCCACCTCAACTTCCTCGCAAACAAGTTGAGGTCCTTGATCGTTTCAAAGATGCTGAGATCAGTGGTAGGGACAAATGATAGTCCCTTACTTAACACCGTCAACTCAGTATCTGTCAGGCTTCTAGAGGACAGATTTACAACCTGTAGTTTTGTTATATTATTGGGGTTTGTAAGGGTATTGCCGGTCCCGGGCGGTTTCTTAGTTGGTATTTTGGGTCTAAAAAACCGCCTCCTGGTCCTGGTCTTGGGGTATTATTAGGTTGATTACGGTTCTCCCCCCTTCCTCTCCCTTTCCCCTTCTTTTTTTTACCAGTTTTCCCGGCTCCTCTCCCCTCCGCCTCTGATGTGTCTGTCCCTGTAGAATAGTCCTCTGGTTCCGTATCGGGTTGGCCACTGGGTACCCCTTTGGGTGTGTATACATACGCTCTATTATTCTTAAAATCCTGCAAATCCCTCAGATAGAATTTATGTTTTCTTTCCTTAAGATGGTATTGAAATTTCTCTAGGGTACTCTGCAGAATAGTCTCTTTTGAGGCAAAGTCTGCTTCCCCTGAGAACTTCTTAGTGATTTCTTTCTGTTCTTTGAGGTTCTCATCCAGTTTCCCCAACTGTTTTTTCTCCTCCTCCAGCAGTAATTTCATAAGTCTAATAGAGCTTTCAGTTGCTTCTTTCTCCCATTTTGTGGCCAACTCAGGGTTTTTATACCTGTAACCCGGTGTAAGGGTTATTCTCAAGTACCTGGGGACTATCCCTTCTCTTATGTAGCTCTCTAGGGATTGGACTTCCCACCATGAGATAATCCTATCCTTATAGATTTTGGTCAGTTCCTTAAATGCTCCTGTCATGGTAGTGGAGTACTTTTTTTGTACAAACTCCCTTTCCGAGAAGACCTCTTTTGCCTCTGCAAACCACTGTTCCGTATTAAAGTCCCCTGATAGGAATCCAGCCATTTGCCTGTTTAATTAATTGATTTATATAGCAGGATAACGATTCTCCCCAGTGATAGTTATCACCTCACTTAGAGAGACAGTTTTCTCATATGACTTATTCAAAAAGGAGTGTTAAGAGGTTAAAACTTAACATTTAATGAATTATTCTAAAAGACTAGATTGTCTCACAAACTATACACATAAATTATAACAGTGCCCAGGTGTCACACTATTAAAAAGCTCCGTTATCCTACTGGGAGCTCCCTTTTATTCAAAGGTGTTATCTGTAGAGCTCAAACCGCCCTTCATCATAGTTCACCTTCAAACCTTTATGCTAGTTACACATATGTTGGTGTTATCTCTTACACCCCACAATAACTTGCATACATCCCCGCATATGAAAATCAGATAAAGCCCACTTTCCCTGTGTATAGGAAAGGTCTCACCGGCTTCTTTTCATCAGGGCGGGTATCACTCAGAGTTACTTCATTTCAGGAGGTCCTTCTGCTAGTGACAGCCTGATTTAGAACTCTCAAAGTAGTTTAAATGTCACCACCATGTTCCACTCCCTACGCGTTTCGGATTTACAATCCTCATCAGGGGATGTGTGGCTTGGTTTTCAGTGGGGTCCTAGAGACAGGTGCCCCTTATGATGGTATATGTCTCTGTAAGCAAGACATTAGATGTTATTCCCTCTTAGTTATGCCCTCTGGTGCAAAGCACCATAACCTACATATATAGTATCAGTCCCCCTTGGGTGCTACAGCCCCCTGGGTACTTACCCAGCATAGCTCGGTGGTCTGAATGTGGAGGACGCCGCCGCGGCCATTCCGCAGCTTTTATAGCCGTATTTCGCGGCCGTCCGGCGTCCCCGGAAATGACGCGCGTAACCTCCCGCGACGTCACTTCCGGTCCGGCGATCCCGTGGAACGCAAACATGCGTTCCACGCCTCATTCCCGGTCCGTTTTTCAATAGTGGGAGGAATCCAGGGCTTTTTGATTACTCCCCGGATCATGAGGTCATCAAAGGAGGCGGGTTCCTTCACAGAGCCCATTCCTCCTAGTAAAGGAGCACTAATCATTACATCAATGCTTCCTTTTATCCAGGATAAAAATTGGATAAGGAGTACTGTGAAGGGGAGTTATAAGTGTGGACATTGCATGAGCTGCAGTAGAAAAGAAGTGTTCTGGATCTACACCTTGGACACAGTGGCCCCGAAGGGATTGAATGAGGCACTTTCCTTTTCTCCCTTTCTTGGTGCACCGTAGAAGAGGGAGAGATTAGGAGGGAGAGCCAACGATGAGCGGGGGCGCCACGGGCGGGGAGGGGGTACTCTAGGGTGCCAACCTCCGCAGCTAGGCAGGGACAGAGGGGAAAATATAGGGGGATTTAGATTGACACATGATTTATCTATCCCTGCTGACGACCTGTCCTAAACCTTACTTTGCTTTGCTTTTCTGTAATCTGATAGTAGTAGACGACCTGTCCTAGACCCTGCCATTCTGTAATCTGATGGGAGCAGACTTATATGTAAAAAATCATAATGGACACAATATGACTCCCCTAAAACGTTGAGTAGAACATAAATAGAATGAAAAATTATCCAAAAAATAGCCATATCACCAGTCTGTATCTGAAATATGTGATATATATCTGCCCCCTTTGGGTTGGTATGGGTTATGCTGTAATAACATCATGAGAAAACTGTGCAAAAAGGATCCGTCCTGAGGGGACGTCTGAATAAAATGCCAAAATAACCAAATTTTGTTCTTAAGGATGCATGAGTAACATAAATGATGGGATACCATTACATGTGCCTTGTTTTGGATAAAAGGAAGCATTGATGTAATGATTAGTGCTCCTTTACTAGGAGGAATGGGCTCTGTGAAGGAACCCGCCTCCTTTGATGACCTCATGATCCGGGGGAGTAATCAAAAAGCCCTGGATTCCTCCCACTATTGAAAAACGGACCGGGAATGAGGCGTGGAACGCATGTTTGCGTTCCACGGGATCGCCGGACCGGAAGTGACGTCGCGGGAGGTTACGCGCGTCATTTCCGGGGGCGGGGGACGCCGGACGGCCGCGAAATACGGCTATAAAAGCTGCGGAATGGCCGCGGCGGCGTCCTCCACATTCAGACCACCGAGCTATGCTGGGTAAGTACCCAGGGGGCTGTAGCACCCAAGGGGGACTGATACTATATATGTAGGTTATGGTGCTTTGCACCAGAGGGCATAACTAAGAGGGAATAACATCTAATGTCTTGCTTACAGAGACATATACCATCATAAGGGGCACCTGTCTCTAGGACCCCACTGAAAACCAAGCCACACATCCCCTGATGAGGATTGTAAATCCGAAACGCGTAGGGAGTGGAACATGGTGGTGACATTTAAACTACTTTGAGAGTTCTAAATCAGGCTGTCACTAGCAGAAGGACCTCCTGAAATGAAGTAACTCTGAGTGATACCCGCCCTGATGAAAAGAAGCCGGTGAGACCTTTCCTATACACAGGGGAAGTGGGCTTTATCTGATTTTCATATGCGGGGATGTATGCAAGTTATTGTGGGGTGTAAGAGATAACACCAACATATGTGTAACTAGCATAAAGGTTTGAAGGTGAACTATGATGAAGAAAGATGATGGGAGTGATGGTGTGTCACGGTCCGCGCTGCTTCTGGATAAAAAACTCACCAAAGAGCCCAGCAAACTTTCATCCTCTTTATTCCTTAATCCAACGCGTTTCAGCGCCACAACCCGGCGCCTTCCTCAGGGATATCCCTGAGGAAGGCGCCGGGTTGTGGCGCTGAAACGCGTTGGATTAAGGAATAAAGAGGATGAAAGTTTGCTGGGCTCTTTGGTGAGTTTTTTATCCAGAAGCAGCGCGGACCGTGACACACCATCACTCCCATCATCTTTCTTGGAATTTACCACGATCCAGTGGTAAGGTGGAGGTCCTGCAGCAGCTTGGAACATTGATTCCTAAACGCAGTCAAACCAGTTGTGGGGACCACAACTGGACCAGGTGAGCGGCCACACAGCACCACCATCTACATACTAGTGTCACTAGTGATAGGGCACTATTGCGCCTCTTGTCCCCCCCCCTTTTATATTTTGCAACTATGATGAAGGGCGGTTTGAGCTCTACAGATAACACCTTTGAATAAAAGGGAGCTCCCAGTAGGATAACGGAGCTTTTTAATAGTGTGACACCTGGGCACTGTTATAATTTATGTGTATAGTTTGTGAGACAATCTAGTCTTTTAGAATAATTCATTAAATGTTAAGTTTTAACCTCTTAACACTCCTTTTTGAATAAGTCATATGAGAAAACTGTCTCTCTAAGTGAGGTGATAACTATCACTGGGGAGAATCGTTATCCTGCTATATAAATACTATATTTGCAAGGGAGGGGAAGAATTTCCCTCCCATGCTAACGCCCTATTTTTGCATGCACGAGCGATCATTAAAGCTAAAATAATTATGTGTCCAGTATAAACTGCACTGATGTTATCAGAAAATCCTTTATTTGCAGAGAGTAGGGGCTATATTTATCTAAAAATATCTGGAGACATGCTATGGCTATATGATGTGGAATAGATGGATAGAGACTTTCAATATCACAGGTTAGCCATGAAAAGTTTTTTTTCCATTTGATATTTTTGTATCAGTAACAAGCGATTTAGTATCTTGAACATAATAACCAGGTACATTTTTGACTAAGGGCTGAAGATGAAAATTAACCCAGGATCCAAGTCTTTCCCCCAATGTCCCTATGCCCGAGAAAATGGGTCTAAAGGGAGGAGGGAAAACATTCTTATGAATTTTACAGAGGGCATGATATATGGGAACAACTTTAATATACTCATAGATTTTCTATTAATAGCACCATAGTTTTCCCTATATTTTTGGTTTCCAGACAGGTAAAGCTAGGCAGCTAGGGGAAGGGGGGCAGCTCATACCTGCCTGCTGTACCTGGCTGGCATCCAAAAATACGGCTAAGCCCCATGTTATTTTTTTTTCAATTATTTAAAGGAAGGTTTTGGTGCTTTCTTTGGCCAGGATATGCAGAAAAACACATTGAACACAATGCATGCAGTTTTGTGTCAAAATTACACTAAAGAAAGCGTGAAGACTGTGGCAAAAACTTAATCGCAGTTTTGGTGATTTTTTTTGCCAACAGATAAACACGTTTAACAGAATGCATGCAGTCTTGTGCCAAAATTGCACTAAAAAAGCATGAAAACCGTGTCATGTGATGCAGCTCATTTGTGAATCTCTATTACCTTTGGTTTGGGTTACTGAATATGGGAACCATGGGTGTGTTTTATTGCAATTAAAAATTTTTCTTTGTGTTGTAATTTTATACTTTTTACTAGAAATTTTTTAATTATTTAGTTAAATCATTGAAATAAAAACATTGGGCTTCCCTGTATTTTCATTGTTAGCCAAGGTAAAGCCAGGCAACTGGGTGTGGCAGCGCTTAGCTGTCTGCTTTATCTGCGCTGAGATCAAAAATACAGCAAAGCTCTATGCATTTTTTTTTAAATATCTATTTATGTTTACAGTACTATCATGTCAGTCAAAGGGTGAGGGGCCCAACAACCAATTACAGATGCTGTGACAGAGAATAGGCATCTGTGATTGGCTGCTGGAGTAACCTTGAAACCAACCCATACATATAGAATGTATGGACAGTTTCCAGGTTATTCACACAGCCTATCACATACTCCCTCTCTCTGTGACAGCGTCTGTAATCAAAAGACGAATACAAATAGGACAGTGTTTATCTGATCCGCGCTGCTCATACGATGAAAGGATCACAAATGTCAGGTAATGATGGCTTTATTCCGACGAGTTTCAGAGCGGTATCCCCATTTCTTCCTAAGGGAACCAACATTATACTTTCTTTTTACAGCTTCCCTGCCTCATCTCATAACTTTAAGTCTTAGTTTAGGGTTCGGACAAAAACTTGGCCCCAAATTCGGACTTTAAAAAAGGTCCGGGCGAGTCCGCCAAACTCGAACATCGGCGGGTTCGCACATCACTAGTGGTAAGACGACTTTTTTTAACAAATGCCTACCTGACATCCACCAGTTTGTGGGTTTTTTCATGATGCGAATCACAAAAAGATTGAAGTCTGGAAAATCTGATTTTTTTGTCAAATTTGAACGATTCTAATACAGTATTTTTATTTAGAAATTTTCCCAAAATAAGTATCATATAGAATTTAAAAAAAAATATAGAACTTTTTTTTTTTACTGATTTACTTTTAACTTTGGGCAAAAAAATAGTAACTGCTATGATTCCAAATATATAGTATTAAATTTTAAATAAGTATTTTATGTTACATAAAATAGAAAAAAATATTAATTTCTAAATTAGATCAGCTGAGACTAGACAAAGGTTTTTCACAGCGGTCTCCAAAGTGATTACAGAAATCAATTGGGAGAATTAAAAATTTGCAAAGGGGATTAATGAGTATAAGTGTGACATATATAAGGAGGTCACCGCACCATTCTTGTTTTGTAAGATATACAAGATGTTGCCCCATCTGTAGACATTGTTCTGCATTTCTTCAAAATAGGCTGTAAGTAAAACTTAACTGAAGATTATTTTAACCATTATGTTTTTTAATTTTATTGTTTCTTTTTTGTATTTTTACATTCACAATAATAAGTTAACAAAAAATCAATTTTAGATTTATTAAAGCTGACTTTCCAACTTCAGGATTAAATATAACCGTAACCCAGGTGTTTACTTTCATAGTCAATAGATCCAGCAGCATCTAAGAATTTACACAAAGTTAACAGACTCTTTATTATACCAGTGATCAAGTGATTGTATGGTTTAAATCCTTCGTGAAACTTAAAAAATGAAAATGAAAAAAAGTTAATCAAAATGTTTTGAAATATCAAACTCAAAAGAAATACTAAATATTATTTTTTCCCCATTTTGAAATTTTTTTTTTTATAAAAATCTAAGTCAAAAAAGTCTACATAATTGGCATCACCAGTTGGAACAATTCATCTTCTAATTCTATAATTTTTTAAACACTTCTTATAATGTAGAAATGTTTAGATCGAATTGCGATATTTTCATTCTGTGATAGAGTCAACTTTCTAAAATTTATTTTTTGAGTATTATTTTTATAAAATCTTTGTTACTGTGTAGCAGTGGTGTCTCTTCCACTTTTTTGGCTAGCATGGCAGAAGAAGGCCATGTCCAAGTTTGGGATTTAGCCAGTCTTCTTTGGACAGTTGTCTACTTTGCATAATCTACTTTGGATGTTGACCCAGATTATGACGCCTCTACCAGCTTTAATTGTAATATCAAAGTAAAACGCTTTTGAGAAGACACAGCATTTTTGTTCAATGTTCAATGTTCAATGTGGATTGGTGCAAAAATTTGGCAAACATCATTTACTTACCAATTTCAAGCAGGTCTGCCAAAATGGGGAGATCTGTTGTGAGCCTAATAGTCTATAGTGTGCAGTACAACTGTAAAAGCCATTGATTTAAGAGTAATACTCTTTAGAGAAATGTGTGACAAGGAGAAGTCATCATGGTGGTCTGAATTGAATGGATAAGAAAAATCTAATATATAATTACCAATAGTGTTGTCACAGACTTCCAGGGCTTATGTCGATGTCCCACAATGCACCGCAGTGCCATTGCGGGATAGGGACACTGGCGCCGGGAGAAAGTGACACCGGTGCCTCAGCTACCATCGGGAGATCAGCGGCGCTAGCCGCTGAATTCCCGATGGTAGCAACCGGTCACCTCCCGCTCCTCGGAGCGCGCCGGCGAAGCAGCATCTCCCAGCTCCGCAGAGCGGAAGTGCCCTGACCGCCATATTGGAACACCCAAGTTATGGGTATTACGATAAGGCGGCTGGCATTCAAATCCCCCGCCAAAGCCAGGGTCACGCGCCGAGATGCTCAGCCAAAGAACAGAGTTCAAATCTTCCGCCAAGATACGAGGCGCCTCGATGAGTGGTCACCGCGCGGTCGGCGGCGACCAATCACCAAGCTGCGATTTAAATCACGCTCCGAGAGCGCTGACTGGTCGCCGCTAACCGTGGCGATCAATCAGAGAAGCAGTGCGCGCCTTGGTACCATATTTAACATCTGCTGAGCGCCGTTTCTCCGATTTGTTGCCATGCGGTCAGCTTTGTGACGACCAATCAGAGAAGTGGCGCGCCCCTTGGTGCCAGATTTAAATATGCTGAGCGCCGCATCTCTGGTTGGTTGCCACGGTTAGCGGCAACCAATCAGAGAAGCGGCGCTCAGTGTATTTTAAATCTGTTGGGTCTACTTATTTATAGTCACATTAGATGAAAATCCTCTGATAGGTGTAATTATAGTTGGTCCATCAAAGTATCTAATGTTGGGTAAGCCCCATGATCTTAAGTAAGTAGCATTTTCTTGATTATAACACCAGATGCTACATACTGTATTTGTAAGCAGTGTAGTAACTATCTTATAGTTTATTATTTTCTTATTGTACATCAGGAATCACCTGAATGTTATGGAGCAATTGAACAAAACCACAACCCAAAGGTTCATCCTACTTGGGTTGTCCATTGATCCTCAGCTACGAGTCATTTTCTTCATTGTATTTTTGATCATGTATTTATTGACTATATCAGGTAACCTTCTGCTGATCATCGTGGTGAGGACTAGTCAAACTCTACATATTCCCATGTTTTTCTTTCTGACCAACCTTTCCTTCATTGACATCTGCTTCTCCACCTCTATTGTCCCTGTACTATTAACGAACACCTTAGCCCAAGACAGAAGTATTTCCTTAGTCGGTTGTGTGGCACAGATGTTTGTTTCCTTAGGTTTGGGTGCTACAGAATGTATAATTCTTGCCTCCATGGCCTATGATAGGTTTGTCGCTATTTGCAGACCATTACATTATAACACCATAATGAGCAGGACATTGTGTTTGTACTTAGCTGCATTGTCATGGAGTGTCGGATTCATTAACTCTTTTATACAGGTGTACCTAACATTCCAACTCCCATTCTGCAAGTGTGTCAACACCAATCACTACTTTTGTGAGTTACCAGCCTTGATACAAATGTCTTGTGGAGACACCTTTATCAATGAGTTATCTATGTATATCACTGGAGGATTGATCGGCATGAGTGCCTTCTTCCTGATTCTGATCTCATATGTCCATATTATCTCCAGGATCCTGAAGATTATTTCAGCACATGGAAGACAGAAAGCCTTCTCCACCTGTGCCTCCCACCTTACTGTTGTCACCCTCTTCTTTGGCACCATTATGTTCATGTATCTACAACCCCACTCCAAAAAATATACTCAATACTCTATTGAAACAGAAAAAGTAGTGCCCATTCTTTACACAACAGTAACACCAATGCTGAACCCTTTTATATACAGTGTAAGAAACAATGATGTGAAAAACTCATTAATCAATCAACTGAAGAAGAAGCACTGTCATTTGTAACATTAAGAGGGTTTGTCACTCATTAGGAATCATTCATTTCGTCTAGTTGCCAATAAAAAATAATTACCAATGAAAAAACAATATCCTTACTTCAAAAGTGCCACCCCTCTCCTTACAGCACAGCTCTTCTGTCTGAAATAAATCTACTGATGGAGGGGCAGGTGGCTAGATCCATCAGTCAGAGACCTCCAATAACTCTATAGACAGCATAAGAAACATTAGAATCTAGAGGCTGCTAATTTTACAATATTTTGGAGTAAAGCACCCTAGTATATTTTATTGAGAACTTGATTGAAGGAAGTTATAAGACTACTCAATATTTTCATACTCTACATCTAGGAATCCAAATGCTGAGACCTACACCAATCGACAGAATGATGCTATTTTATCTGCTTTAGGGCCACGTCACACACACAGATATCTGTGCAGATATTGGTCACAGATCTCTGGTTGAAGTGAAATCATGGACACATTGTTCCATTTTGTGGCTGTATACAAATTAACAATGTGTCCATGATTTCACTGCAACCAGAGATCTGGAACAATATCTGCACAGATATCTGTGTGTGTGACGTGGCCCTTAGAATGAGTGATGATGTCCAAGCTTGGATCCTGCTCCAATCAATCCCTTTTTGGGAGGTGAGAGCAGTGCTGAGCTTTTTACGGTATACTCATAGAGAACGAAGACATTGGTAGTTAGGCATCCAACCTACAGTTTTATTCTAACTGTAATAAATGTGCACCACTGTGATAAATCAATCCCCATTTTACCAACTGATGAAGGTGCCAGAGGGTGGACTGCCACCGACCAGCAAGTTATTACCTTTCGGACTGATAGGTGATTACTAGTTTAACTGATAAGGAAAGAGTTAACTTCAGCACCTACTCGTGCGACTCCACGATCAGACGGCAAGTGACTCAGGATGTGCAGCTGCTTAATAGACTCCAGCCAGTACAGGGAGAAAGAAATCCAATGATCAACAAGCAAGACAAAAAGCGGCACTCCACTTCTACTTCACATCTAGATTTTTATTGTGAATTGAAAATCACAACATCAAGGAGGCACTGGGTAAACAGAGCTCTGTACACCCAGTGCCTCTCTAATGTTTTGATTTTTAATCCTCAATAAAAATCTAGATATGAAGTAGAAGTGCAGTGCCGCTTTTTGTCTTGCTTGTTGATCATCAGGTGATAACTGGACGATGTTATCATAATTTTGGTGATCATATGAACTACACTATTCCTTCATTTAGGGGATTCCATTGCAGAACTTAACATGGTATCCCATTCTAGCAGCAAAAATGTTTAGGGCATTCATTATGGTGGGAAACTAATAACTGCTGGGCTAAATAGTAGCTGCTGTGCCTGAAATCCTGGTAATCACAATCACGGCTTTAAGTGAATCCCACCTTACTAGAGAACTGAAGACCGAAATACTGTGTGCAGCCCTCTTATCTAATCCGATTGTACATTTCTCATTGATATTATGGAGGGGGGGGTCAAAATAGAGGTGGTCAAAACCTTTCCAAAAGGTCAGTCATTTTTTGCTCTTTGCCTTTGAAAACAGTTCTCAGTATTTTTCCCTTATTATTTTCTATTTAAGATTTCTCTACTTCTTAGAACAATAAAGATGCATGATTCATAATCAATATAACTATTCCTCCACATAGAAGGCTATAAATTCAAATAATGTAGAGCCAAATTTCAGAGTGAACATGAATATTTTTCATGTAGTCCTCAATTGAGTCCATACTATGGATCCATATTTATGTAACTATAAATCTATATTTTTCAACTAATATGAATTAATATTGAAAGACGTATTGATGGGATATTTAGATTGTGAGCCCCCATGGGGACAGTGTTACTGATGTATGTAAAGTGCTATGGAATTAATAGCGCTATATAAATGAATAAATATTATTATATATTATTATTTACATTAGACATTGATAGAATGTAATCTTCAAATTCATATTTTATATTCTCAATATTTAGAAGTTAACAACATCGTATTGATCCTAATTTTTTACATAGATTTTTATGGTCTTTGAAAAAATAAAGGCGTGTCCTTCAATTAAGACTGATGTGTTTTCTCATCTTTCATCTGTTTTTGTATTCATCAGCTTTTTCTTCTTCTTACACCCCTCCCTGATATTATAAATCAGGAATCTCCAACTCCAGGCTTCGAGGGCCCCAAACAGTGCAGGTTTTAAGGATTTCCTTAGTATTTCACTGGTGATAATTGAATCACTTGCAGAATTAGAATGAATGATTCCAATACTAGGAAAATCCTGGAAACATTACATGTTTGTGGCACTCGAGGGCTGTACTTGGGGATCCCTTTCATAAAGAATCTTCTCATTGTCTACAATGAAATTTTGCACCAAGTCAAGATGAAAATGTTTCCAGTCTCCTCTTGATAATGATATTGTTAAAAGCTGGCGACGCCCCGGTTTTAGCCAGTGGTTTAGGATGTGTTGACATTCTTTATTTTTTAAGAAAGCCTGAAGAGTACATATTAGGTGTCACTGTTCCTCCCTTGTATCTTGGGCGCAATAGGTGAATGTTTGCTGCACTAAAGATTCCGGGTCTGCTGAGCTGACGGTATGCGGATCGACAGCTCACCTTTTCAATCTAGTGGTGAGCTATTTGTGTCAGTGACATAGCCTATTAGAGTCGAAATTAAGGGACAGAGTTTCCTTGTTCCGCGCTGCCGACCAATGAAAGGAGTTGGAGAGACCACAATTTTCAGTGCAATGATGGCTTTAATCCATACCCGTTTCAGAGCCACATCCAAGCTCCTTCCTCAGGGAACCAACAAAGTACAATGCATGGTGCAAATAACATTAAAATTGAATTCAGAAGAATCAGAATGTTATTCTCAAATTCAACCAATTCTAATGCAATATTGGTATTTAGAACTTTTTCCAAATTAAGCATTATACAGTATGTGAAAAATAAAAATATTTTTTTTTCCAGATTTCAGGATTTACTCTAAGCTCTGGATAGAAAAAAATGTGAAATATCTATGATTCCAAATATACAATATCAGATTTTGTATACCGGTAAGTGTTTTATGTTACATGAGAGAAATAAATCAATTTATAAATTAGATCATCTGAGAATAGATAAAGGAGTTTCACAATGATCTCCAAATCGATTTCTGAAATGAGTTTGGAAAATTAAAAATTTGCAAGGGGGATTAATGAGTATAAGGTGTAAAATATTTAAGGAGGTCACCGCACCAGTCGTGTTTTGTATAAAATACAAGATATTGCCCAATCCATAGAGATTGTCCTACGTTTCTGCAAAATGGCCTGTAAGTAGAACTTATCTTAAAATTATTTTTACCATAATGTATTTTCATTTTCTAGATTTTGTTTTATATTTTTACTTTCACAAAAATATGTTAACTGAATATCAATATTGGATTTATTATACTTGACTTTCCATGGCCAGGGTCAAATATGACTGTAACCCAGGTGTTCATTTTCATAGTCAATAGATCCAACAGCATATAAGAAATTAGACAAAGTTAATGGACTCTTTAATATACCAGGGATCAAGTGATTGGTTTAAACCCCTCTTAAAACTTAAAAAAGAATATGAAAAAAGTTTATCAAAATGTTAAGAAATTAAAACTCAAAGAAGAAATACTGAACAATAGTTTTTTCCCTATTACGAAATTATTATTTTTGTAAAAATCTAAAAGTCAAAAAGTCAACATAATATTGCCAGTTGGAACCACCCATTTTCTAATTCTATAATATTTTAATCTCTTATTATTATAAAGAAATGTTTATAAGGAATTGGAACATTTTTCATTTCATGACGACCTCAACGTTACAAATTTTATTTTTTTATTTTTTTTTTTAAAGAAAATCTTAGTGACCGCGTACAATAGTGTCTCTTGAATATTTTTAGGGCTAGCACGACACTCATAAAAAGAGGCCCTGTCCAGGGTTGGGATTCAGTCGGTGATCCCCACTTTGGCTGTTGACCCAGATCGGCTGGTCTTTCCCATCTTTAATTGTATTTGCATATTTAGCTGAGGGATATTGCTGAATAAGAAGGTGCTCCAGTTGATATGATGCCTTGGGATCCCTACAGTGTCACTTGGCGCCTCCTGATAAGACTCATTTGGTGCAATGATTTACTTACACAGGAGCCAAAAGAAACAAGTCTATGCCAACAACATTAAATGACAAAAGAGAAACAAATGATTAAGAAATGAGGATGACACTCGGTATGATTTTGGTGGAACAGTACTACATGGCACATTTTTATAGTGCTATTTTTGAACAGCAATACTTTTAGTGCTATTTTTTTAATTATATGCTGCAGAACTCTGCCCCTCTCCCATATCACTTCTTCCTTGTGCCTCAAAACTAGTGGAACAGCATATTAATTTTGAACTGTCCTCCCACCTCTCCTCCTGCTCCCTCTTTGAACGCTTACGATCAGGCTTCCGACCACATCATTACACTGAAACTGCCTTAACTAAAGTTACTAATGACCTACTAACTGTCAAAAGCAATCAACACTACTCTGTCCTCCTTCTTCTGGACCTGTCCTCTGCCTTTGACACTGTAGACTAATTCCTCCTGTTACAGATTCTCTCCCATGGTGGTATTACAGACTTGGTCTTGTCCTGGATCTCTTCATATCTATCAGAAAGGATATTCAGCGTCTCCCTCTCCCACACCACCTGCTCTTCTCGCCTCCTATCTGTCGGTGTCCCTCAAGGTTCATTTCTAGAACCCCCACTCTTCTTCATCTAAACCTTCATCTTCATTCTTCTTCATCATAGAATCCTATGGCTTTCAGTATAATTTATACGCTGATGACACGCAGATCTACATCTCAGGACCTGACATCACCTCCTTACTAACCAAAATCCCACAATGTCTGCCCGCTATTTAATCTTTCTTTTGTACTCAATATCTAAAACTGAACATGGAGAAAATAGAATTCATCATCTTTCCCCCTTCTCACTCTACCCCTCCACTAGACCTACCTATTAAAGGTAATAGCTGCTTACTTTCCCCAGCCCCACAGGCTCGGTGCCTACAGGTGATCCTCAACTCTGCCCACTCTTTCAAGCCAAAGATCCAAGCCCTTGCCAAATCCTTCAACTGAAAAACATTTCCAGGATCCGTACATTCCTTGACCAAGAAACAGCAAAAACACTTGCACATGCCCTCTTCATCTCCCACCTTGACTATCACAATTTCTTGTTCTCTGGCCTCCTTTCTTGCACTATTGCACCCCTTCAATCTATCCTAAGCTCTGCTGCCCATGTAATAAACCGGTCTACCCGCTATTTCCCAGTCTCTCCTCTCTGCAAGCCCTTCACTGGCTCCCCATTTCTCAGAGGCCTTGGTTCAAAACCCTAACTGTGACATACAAAGCCATCCACAACCTGTCCCCTCCATAATTCTGTGACATGGTCTCCTGGTACTCACTTTTACGCAACCTGCGATACACTCAAGATTTCCTTCTCTCCTCCCTTTTTTATCATCTTCCCACAATTGCATACAAGATTTCTCCCATGCTTCCCCCATACTCTGGAACTTTCTGCCCCAACATATAAGAATATGCCTACCGTGGAAATCTTCAAAAGGAACCCGAAGACACACCTCTTCCAACAAGTCTGCAAAGTGCAGTGAGACTCAGTCCACCAAACTGCCGCATGACCAGCTCTACCCTCTCCTACTGTATTCTCACCCATTCCTTGTAGACTGTGAGCCCTCGCAAGCTGGGTCCTCTCTTCTCCTGTATCTGTCTGTGCCTTGTATTGTCCATGAATATTGTTCTTTTCTATGTATGCCCTTTTCACATGTAATGCACCATGGAATTATTGGCGCTATAATAATAAATAATAATAAAAACTCACAAGCAGGGACATAATAATAACGTGTTAATATTTTAGGCAAAATATACAACTATAATGTTCAGTGAAAACTGCTTTATGACTAATATTTTCCATACACAAAGGAGGTAACTCAAAGTATCAAAGTAAAACACTTTGAAAAGACACAACATTTTTGTGCAATGTGTGAAAAGATCGGCAAACAACATTTGCACAACAATTTCAAGAAGCTCTGCCAAAATGGGGAGCAGCTAGTGTGAACCCAACAAATTCTTCAATAGTCTATAGTGTGCAGTACAACTGTAAAAGCCAAAGATTTAAGAGTAATACCCTATAGAGAAATGTGTGACAAGGAGAAGTCATCATGATGGTCTGAGTTGGATGGATAAGAAAATGAAGAAAAATGTCTGTCATAAGAGAAGTCATCTATGTGGGTGTTGTTGATTAATTAGATACTTTGCAGTGAGAAAGTCTAGTATTAATCTAGTTTTTAAAAGATTGTTGCTTTCATATTATATCCCAATAATCAATTAATTATATCCTAGAAATCCTTTCTAAAAATCTATGGACTGAGATTGCAGATCATGCTCAATTTATAACAGGGCTGGCAGAATGAGGTGAACATCTTATAATTTCTTCATTTTTCGATAACTAGATCTATGATGACTACATATGAGTTCTGATTTATGGTGAGTAAATCGATTAAAGGAAAATCAAATTTTGTCACACTTTGAAGAATTCTCTGATTCTGGCCAACTTGAATAATATGTGATTTGCTTCTTAGGAATTACCATACTTAAAATATCCACCCAGCCACTTACGGTACATTTTATATGTTATGGAAGACTGCATGAGTCAAAGAAGGACTAGGAGCAAATGCAACAGCCATATTGTGGGGAACCTGGATAGTGAGAAGACATTACAATTACCAGTTTAGAGATATAAATAGGAAGGTTTAATTAATAAGGATAGGGAGATAGGAGATTCACTGTGTCATAAACGTCTTTTCAAGGCAACTTAACGCTATAATATTTATTTGGCTTAGAGTGAATCAATCCACTGCCAAATGAAATGCCTAGCAAAATTCAGTGAATCTTGTGAATCTGAATTTCAAAATATTTGCTTATCTATATTTATGATTAGCTGCATTCAAGAACTCTAATATCATTGCAGTAGACTTTATCCACAAAAAAGCAACAAGATGAAAAACAATCGTTAAATGGTATATCCAGGACTTTGAAAAAGCAACATGTCTAAGCACTAATGAGCAGGTAATTGATACCTACATATCTGTTGTGCCCCGTGCTATTGTTTGCTGGCACAGATTGATCACAGATCACTCCTGCCGGCAATCCAGCTGCTTTTGCTGAGGTCGCGTCAACAGAGTTGCTGCTTTTCATCTCCTATACAGTGCTGGAGAGCCGACGTCATGCTGATTGACAGCTGGCTCCTACTGTAAGTCAGCGGAGAGATGTCAATCAGCATGATGTTGTCTGTCCCACCCCATCTAAAGAGCAGAGAGGAAAAGAAGCCTCCGCTCTGATGAAGAAAGAAAAAAAAAAAGAAAGAAAGTAAAATTCAATCTGCTAGACTAAGGGGGAAGCCTAACATAACTAAAAGTAACATTATAAACCTTTCAAAGTATTCCCTTACAACAGAGCCCTCTAATAGGAAAAAGAAAGAAAGAGGGAATAGAGGACAAGGGAAAAAGAAAGAAAGTAAAATTCAATCTGCTAGACTAAGGGGGAAGCCTAACATAACTAAAAGTAACATTATAAACCTTTCAAAGTATTCCCTTACAACAGATGAGACTAAAGTATTGAATAAGGGCTTATTATATTGTCCCACTACTAAACCGGATAATTTTGAACTCTTTATTGATGTACACCAATATATAAGGAAACTCACACTAAAAAGACATTTTGCTATAAATCCTGTACCAGACATTAAGGGGGAACCCAAAGAAATCCATGTTTTAAAAAAACCTTTGAAAGCCAAGTCAGCCTTTTACCCTGTAGAGAGCAAGGGACATATGTTGGAGACGTTTCAGGAATTACTCATAAAAAATCTAAAAAAGGAAATACTTCTAGCAAATAATTCTAGAAAAAGCAAAAATAATTTAACAAAAAATGAGCAAGAAGCCTTAAATAATCTGAAAACTAACAGGGATATAGTGATCAGAGCAGCTGATAAGGGAGGAGGAATAGTGGTTCAAGATAGAGCCGACTACCTAAGAGAGGCTGAAAGGCTTCTATCAGATCAGAAATACTATAAAAAAATTGGAACTAATCCTTACCCTGAATTAATAAAAACTTATCACATTAAAATTAATGAAGCATACAATAACAAAATCATTACAGAAGGAGAGAAGAAATTCCTCACAAATTGGCAGCCAAACACACCTTTTCTATATCATCTCCCTAAAGTGCATAAATCTTTGACTGATCCCCCAGGGAGACCAATAATTTCTGGGATTGGCTCCCTTACCAGTAATTTAGCTGAATATATTGACAGAAAACTACAGAAATACGTCACAACATTACAAAGCTATGCGAAAGACTCTACGGACATAATCAGAGCTATACAGGATATTACTTGGAAAGAGTCCCTCATTTTTTCTAGCCTTGATGTCTCTTCATTATATACAAATATAGACCATGTGACTGGACTCTTATGTGCTGAATATTTCCTTAAGAATGATGATGAGCTCAAGGACATTGAAATTGACTTTATCTTGGAGGGGTTAAATTTTATTTTAAATAATAACTATTTTACACACGAGGATAAAATGTTCCATCAAATACATGGGACAGCCATGGGGTCGAAAATGGCATGTTCATATGCAAACTTATACATGGGGCTATTTGAAAAAATACACATTTATGAGAATACACAGAATGAGGGTTTAGTCCTGTATAAACGATACATTGATGACTTATTGATTATTTGGGACAGTGAAAAAGGGAACCTTAATGACCTTATAAACGTTATCAAGAGGAACAATTGGGGATTAGTTTTTGAGCAAACAGTAGATAATAAGACCATTAATTTCCTGGACCTCACTATTTTTGTGGCTGACAACAGGATAAACACCAAAACATACTTCAAAGAAACTGACAGGAATTCATTCATCAATTTCAGGAGCGCACACTATAACAAATGGCTAAAAAACATACCAGCCAATCAATATAAGCGCATTAAAAAAAACTGCAACAGAGAGAATGATTTTGATGAACAGGCTAAAGTCCTAACTAATAGATTTTTGGTAAGAAAATACCCTAGAACTTTGGTAGAAAAGGCCAGAGATCAGAGTAAATGTTTTACACAAGAAGAACTCCTGGTCCAGAAAAAGAAAAAGCATGGAGGAAATGGAGAACAAAATTTCAATTTTATTACAAGATTTAATAGCTGTCACAGGATTATAAGAGAGACCCTTGAGAAACACTGGCATTTATTAAAAACAGACCCCATATTGGGGAGAATTATCCCCAATAAACCGGGGATAACATATAGACGTGCTCCAAACATCAAAAGTATTATTGCACCCAGTAGGCTCAAGAAGATTATCAAGAGGGAAAAACCTGAAAATACAGTGCAAGCCAGGACCAGCAAATGTGGAAAGAAAAGGTGCCTTTGTTGCAAAATCATCCAAAACACAGAAAATTTCACATCCACAGACTCTGGGGCACTATATCCCATAAAACAAAACATGAATTGTGAGACAGGCTATGTGATCTACCTCCTACAGTGTCCCTGCAGACTACAATATGTAGGAAGAACGATACAACCACTGCATGAAAGGGTTAACAAGCACAGATCAAATATAAAGAGAGGTTTTAAATTCCATGGACTGTCAGCTCATTTTGCACAGAAGCATAATAAAGATCCAACTTTGCTCAAACTGACCCCAATTGAACATATACAGGCTGATACAGCAAATAGGTTTGAACTACTGAAAAGAAAAGAAAAATTTTGGATGTTCCAGCTAAATACACTAAAACCAAGAGGACTCAACATAGCTTCTGAAATAATATAAGATTACTAGTAAAACTTGCTAGCCTTGTGTTTTTACATGTATTTTTAATCTATATGATGAAGCTACACTTTTATAACCGTTAAATCCTACTTTATTTGTTTCCTCCATGTAGTTTTTAACATCACATGCTTTACAGCCCCACTACTATTGTGATATGCTTACAAGAAGATATACATACTGTTTTCAGCCCCTTTTTTATAAACAACACTAGCAAGGCAGCTTCATAATCTCATTGAGCTCCCTGAATCCTGATCATTTCAGTTTTATATTGTCGGGAAACTCTTGAATACTAGCACGTTTGCATTAACTCACATAGCACTAGCGACACAAGTGGCGAACATTTATACTACACTCAACACGGTCACATTGACTTGTGTAGCACTAGAGACACCAGTGGTTGAAAGTGGTATTGCGGCTCCTATACCCACTATAACAAGACTGCCATCTAGTGCCTTTTCTCAAAATGACATGTTGTAGATTAAAGCCATTGTAATGATTTAATATATATATTCACTTTTTTATACAATTATACACAAAATTGTTTTTAAAAATTTTTTTATTGTTTGAAAAAGAAAAATAGTATGTATATATATATATAAACACTTGCACACAATCAACAGCAAAAATTTAATTTTTTCTAATTTTTTATCTTTCACTGTCCCACTTTTATAAAACATCTTAAATATTTTAATATTTCACTTCATTTATACAAAATCAACTTCACTCATTTTATTTCCTACAAATGGTACAATATGAGATTTGGATACATAGTTGAACTTCTATTTTTTTTTTCCCCTTGCACATGACTGATGGAAATGCTGAGATACCTATGGAAAGAGAAAAAAACCAAATAGATGTCATGGCCTGATTGACAAGACATAGGAACCCCCACCAGACCACACAGGTTCTAACACTGCCCAAGGTGCCAACAACCAAAAAAATTTTTTTTTCTTTTTAATTCATGACGGTACTGTTTTACTCGTGTTTTTTAGATATTTTATATAATTTTAGCATTATTGTATGAATTAACTATTGTAATCATTTTTAGAATGACTTAGTGTGTTTTATGATGTATGTAGGACTTTTTTATGATGTTTGCGCCAAAATTCAATGTTACACCTTCAGGAGTGACGTTTTTGACGTCACCAACAGGGTACACACCCACCACCACTCCCCCTTGGTTACACACCCCCTTGTATATGATATATAAAGGTGTGCTGATATGTTGTTTGTAATACCCTGAGGACGGTGCCAGGATTGGGCGCCGAAACGCGTCGGTTTATAGGAATAAAGAGAATTTCGTTTGGAACATTGTTTTCCCTTGTGATCCTTTGGACGATCGGGCAGCGCGGACTGTGATACACCTTTGATCCCAGAACCTTTTAATCAGCATGATGTTGTCTGTCCCACCCCATCTAAAGAGCAGAGAGGAAAAGAAGCCTCCGCTCTGATGAAGAAGCCATTGTATCACTGTCAGGAGTGGTCTGTGACAGCTCTGTGCTGACGGTGAACAGCGCTTGGCACATCAAGAAGGTAGGTAGTAACTAGCTGCCTGTTACGGCTTAGACACATTTTTTTTAAGTCCCTGATATACCCTTTAACTTTGACATCTGTATAGATCTACTCTTAGGGTCTAATTTCTTTATAATCACCTTTTTAAGTGTATCCCATAACAGATGTAATTGTAGGTAGTCCAACAAGGTATTTAATTTTGGGTAGATCGCATGATCTTAAGTAAGTAGCAGTTTGTTGGCTATCCTTTATAACACCAAATGCTACACATTTGTAAGCAGTGTGGTAACTATCTTATGTTTGTTATTTTCTTATTGTACAGGGTGGGCCATTTATATGGAGGCACCTAGGGGAAAAAACGTTTCCAGATGGGAAAAAGGTCATGTGACACATTAAACATATTGAGAATTTCATAAGAAAAACAATGGTGTGCTTGGTTTTAGCGTAACTTTATTATTTCATGAGTTATTTACAAGTTTATGATCACTTATAAAATGTGTTCAAAGTGCTGCCCAATGTGTTGTATTGTCAATGCAACCCTCGCATCTTCACAGCATACATAATTGCCTTCAGATGAGGGATGAGGAAAACTGTATGTGAATGGTGAAATTAACAAACCAAACTAGCGCTATTGGTCTGACACTAACCCACCGTGGATAGATCCCTCCAAGACTGTTGGAGAACAAAAATTGATGGTATGGTATATGCGGTACAAAGATAGTGGGGCTATTCTTAATCAGTGGCAACCTCAATGCCACTGGATATCTGAATCATGTAGCATCAATTGTCCTAGACCAAAAATTGCTGAATAGCCCAGCCTGCATGCATGGCACAGGGTCTGGAACAGGACTTGGGCTAGCATTTCAAGGTTAAACATTGTTCAGCAAATATATGTTTTGTGGAGTTTTACAGGAAAATCTAGACAGGTAGGTCAGTGACCTGTATACCTAAATAGGGACAGACAAGAGCGCAATAGTGTCTTGTCTCCTTGTTAAATGGAAATTTTAGTAAGGCACTGCTCACCTTGTTTGGTTCTGTGCCCCACAGCCAGTAAAATCACTCATACAGCTGCTGCAGGACCCACCGTTCCACAAGGAACAGCGTGCATAGATATTCAAAGGACTGAAGATGAGGAGTAGCCCGCGCTGCTGTTTACAAGGAAAAGCCGTAATTTTGTAAAAGGAAGCTATTTATTCTAAGTGTTTTTAGGCTGTCCCAGCCTCCTCCTCAGGAACACACCACACGAATCTTGTGGTTTGTTCCTGAAGAAGAGGCTGGGACAGCCTCAAAAGGCCTAGAATAAACACCTTCCTTTTACAAGATTCTGTCTTTTTCTTGCCAACAGCAGCAAGGACTACTCCTCATCTTCAGTCCTTTGGATATCTAGTGACCTGTAAAGGGCTAGTGGGCCGGATAAACTCAAAGCTCATGCAAGCGCTCCCATCAATATTATGCCCTAACACACACAGGTGGGACAACTATAAGTTTCGTGGAATATTACCAGAAAAACTGTTCAGGTAGGTCAGTGACCTGTTTAGGCCTGGTGGGCCAGATAAACTCAAAGCTCATGCAAGTGCGTCCATCAATGTTATCCCTGCCACACACAGGTGGGACAATTGTAGGTTTCGTGGAGTATTACTGGAAAAATTAATAAGGTAGGTCAGTGACCTGTTTAGGCTTGGTAGGCCAGAAAAACTCAATGCTCATGCAAGCGCTCCCATCAATGTTATGCCCTGCCACACACAAGTGGACAACTATACGTTTCGTGGAATATTACCGGAAAAACTATTCAGGTAGGTCAGTGACCTGTTTAGGCATAGTGGGTCGGATAAACTCAAAATTCATACAAGTGCTCCCTTCAATGTTATGCCCAGCCACACACATGTGGGACTACTATATGTTTCCTGGAATTTTACCATAAAAACTATTTAGGTAGGCCAGTGACCTTTTTAGGTCTAGGGGGCTGGATGAAGTCAAAGTTCATGCAAGAGCTCCCATCAATGTTATGCCCCGCCACACACAGGTGGGACAACTATAAATGTCATGGAATATTACCATAAAACCTATTCAGGTAGGTCAGTGACTTGCTTAGGCCTAGTGGGCCGGATAAAGTCAAAGCTCATGCAAGTGCTCCCATCAATGTTATGCCCCGCCACACACAAGTGGGACAACTATAAGTTTTGTGGAGTATTACAGGAAATAGTAGAGGGGTAGGTCAGTGACTTGTGTAGGCTTAGTGGGCCGGATAAACTGAAAGCTCATGCAAACGCTCCCATCAATGTTATGTTCCGCCACACACAGGCAGGACAACTATAAGTTTCGTGGAGTATTACCAGAAAAACTATTCAGGTAGGTCAGTGACCTGTTTAAACCTAGTGGACCGTATAATCTCAAAGCTCATGAAAGTGCTCCCACAAATGTTATGCCCTGCCACCCACAGCTGGGACTACTATAAGTTTTGTGGAATATTTCCAAAAATAATAGTCAGGTAGGTCAGTGATCTATTTAGTCCTAGTGGGCTGGATAAACTCAAAGCTCATGCAATTGTTTCCATCAATATTATGCCCCACCACACACAGGTGGGACAACTATATGTTTTGTGGAGTATTACAGGAAATAATAGAGAGGTATGTCAGTGACCTGTTTAGGCCTAGTAGGCCAGAGAAACTCAAAGCTCATGCAAGTGCTCCCATCAATGTTATGCCCCGAAACACACAGGTGGTACAACTATGAGTTTCCTGGAGTATTAACGGAAAAACTATTTAGGTAGGTCAGTGACCTGTTTAGGCTTAGTGGGAGAAACTCAAAGTTCATGCTAACGCTCCCATCAATGTTATGCCCTGCCACACACAGGTGGGACAACTATATGTTTTGTGGAATATTACTGAAAAAACTAGTCAGGTAGGTCAGTGACCTGTTTAGTCCTAGCGGGCCTGATGAACACAAAGCTCATGAAAGTGGTCCCATCAATGTTATGCTCCGCCACACACAGGTGGGACAACTATAAATTTCGTGGAATATTACCCTAAAAACTATTCAGGTAGGTCAGTAACCTGTTTAATTAATCATCCGGACAAAGTACCTCAGGTCCGCGCTGCTGCAGGATAGATGTAAATGACACCAGAAACATCGGGATGCCTGGTTGAAAGTGATGGATAGCTTTATTTTCCGACGCGTTTCGGAGCTGCTTGCCGAGCTCCTTCCTCAGGGAACAACAGCAGCTGCATCTCTGAGCGATCAAGCTGGTTGTGTGTGACACAACCTCATCAGGTGAGCGATTCTGATTTAGACCCCTTTTTTAACTGATTATAAAAAGATAAGACCCTATTGCGCATTGTCAACTTCTATAGAGTAACCTGTTTAGGCCTACTAGGCCGGATAAACTCAAAGCTCATGCAAGCGCTCCCATCAATGTTATTCCCTGCCACACACAGGTGGGGCAACTATAAGTTTCGTGAAGTATTACAGGAAATAATAGAGAGGTAGGTCAGTAACCTGTTTAGGCTTAGTGGGCCAGATAAACTGAAAACTCATGCAAGCACTCCCATCAATGTTATGTTCTGCCACACACAGGTGGGACAACTATACGTTTTGTGGAATTTTACCGAAAAAACTAGTCAGGTAGGACAGTGACCTGTTTAGGTCTAGTGATGACCGCTATGCCTTTAATTTTATTACAGTTTACAATAAATGCCATCTAAATATCAAAAGAGTCCTCTTGAAATATTGGTCTATCCTCTTGAGTGACCCCGTTTTGGTAAAAATATTACCAAAACAACCAGGTATTACATTCCGTAGAGCACATACCATAAAAAATATAATAGCCCCCAGCTGACTGAAAGAGCCTTCAGATATGATTAATACAAGATGCTGCAACAAACCTACCAAACCCATGAAAGGTTCTTTTCAATATGGTATAAAACACTGTTTTTGTTGTTTAGTCATAGAGTCAACTCGCACTTTTATTTCAGCAACCACAGGCGAGACACATGTGATAAAACATGAAATGTGCTGCACCACAGAAATTGTCATTCATGTTTCGGAATGCCCATGTGGGTACCAATACGTTGGACGCACTACACAAGAACTACATTGTAAGATGAACAAACATAGATCCAATATAAAAAAAGAGGTGTTCTACTTACAGCCCATTTTGAAAAAATGCAGAACAATCTCTATGGATTGGGCAACATCTTGTATACCTTACAAAACACAAATGGTGCGGTGACCTCCTTATATATTTTAGGCCTGCTTCACACTGGACAGCCCTGGACCCGAAAAAACCGTGGTGTGAAACCGGCCTTAACCTTATACAATTAATCCCCTTTGCAAATGTTTTATTTCCCGATTCATTTCTATGATCGGTTTGGAGACCGTTGTGAAAAACCTTTATCTATTCTCAGATGATTTAGTTTGTAAATTAAAAATGAATTTCCATTTTATATAACATAAAATACTAATACAAAATTTGATATTGTATATTTGAAATCAAAGAAATTTCACCTGTTTTTTTTTTTTTTAATCCAGAGCTTAAAGTAAATTCTAAGGTCAGAAAAAGAGTGAAAGTTCTCTATTTAATTTACATACTGTACAATAGTTTTTTTTGGGAAAAGTTTTAAATAACTATATTGCATTAGAATTAGTCGAATTTGACAAAGAATTATTTTTTTTCCCAAATTCAATTTTTTGGTGATTCATATAATGGAAAATTCACAAAATGATGGCTGACAGGAAGGCATTTGTTGAAAAAAAGTCAGCTTATCACCCTCCACACAGCTTTTTCTGGCCTCTTATTTCTCTCTCCACAGTACCCAATTCTGGTGTAAAATGGTATTAAAAGTCATATAAATCTTGCATCATTACGTGTTTTCACGCCAGTTTCAGCCAGCTCTGCCAAACATAGGAGTAGCTGTGCCAGAACGGGACAGGGCCATGATGTGTTTTGGGGACATCTTCGTGATAATGAGCTGCGAGGGTGCCTTATATGCCACAGATCTTTCGTTCATACCATACTGGAGTAAGATTTGCTACGACACATGGTAGCAGGTGCAAATATTGATTCATTAAGCGTCTCTTAATGAATTAGGTGCCTCTGACTCCAACACACCCCATCATTTTAACTGGCATTAGCAATACTGGTCTTGATAAATTGAGGCCAATGTCTTCATTCTCCATCTACACTATGCACAGGCACCTTTGGTACTGAGTAGGCCATGTAGTGACATCATGGAAGCCCCTGCACAGAGTGGTAATGGAGGGAGAGAAAATTGTGTGTGTTGTAAGTAAACACAAGTCTGGAGTGACTCTGGACCATAATGAGTGGAGACAAAAATGAGAAAGAAGTGCACTCTTTGGGTGATACCCGGTGGACAAGTTGATAGAAATAGCTAATTAGTTGGACTAACTTGAGCAAGTTGTGCAACCCTGCACAACCGCAGATGAGTGCCTCCCGTATCTCTTACGCACCACACGATCTGGAAATACCACCATCTGCTATGTTCTCGAGCCCGAATATTACGGCTTACAATTCCTTTGCCTGGACCATAATGAGACACATTTCATCCTCCTGGAACTTCCTGGAAAATTTTGAGGGAACTGAATAATTAGAGATTTTGTTTATTTGCTCATCACTAAATTGCATATTGTGCATTCAATTAAAGTTTTAAAATCTGCTGTAATAAAGGCCCTCATTGTTTTTTCCTTTCTGATTCAGCAAAAAACTTGAAGTCTTGGTTGATGTCACTACAGATGAAGGCTTTGATTGCTGAAGGGAAGATACAAAAGCTTTCACAGCCGCATACCCCACTCTTTCGAGACCAAGGCCTATGAGTCCATCTTCAGTCCTAGTGAGTGATGTCTTTTGTCCTAGTGATGTCTCAGCAACTGGAGAACCCTGATATACCTATTTGACATTCCAAAATTGTTAAGAACATACACATTAATATGGATAATATATCATTCTGGAGAATGTTAGGTCTACTTCATTGCTCATACAGTATACAGGGCCATACATACTTTTGTGGCAGGTTTTGTTACTGCACTTCATTCTTATTCAGCAGAGCTTCAGAACCAGGCACAGCCACAACCATATGTATGGTGCTGTGCCTATGTATCAATAATACAATGCAATGCTAGTTAGGGGTGTTGAGAGCTGGACCTTACTGATTTAATATTGATATTCTATTGCTAAGATATGTCATTAATATTTAACATTCATTTAAATATTTGTGGGAAATGTTTATTTTTTATGTGATTTTTTTTTATTTTTAATGTACAGTTGTGTTCAAAATAATAGTAGTGTATTAAAAAACATAAGTTAAGCCCAAAATCTTTATAATAGTTTTTATTTCTATACATTGCACACTGTTTTCAAAATCAAAACATGAAGATAAATGTATATAATGTTGAACTACATTACAGAAAATAACAAATAATTATCACTAGGATGTTAAATAATAGCAGTGTCTGCATTATTTGTTTTTAGGATTTATCATTCCTGGGAAACACTAATCTAATATTTAGTTGTATAACCACAGTTTTTAAGAACCGCTTAACATTTATGTTGTGTAGAGTCAACCAACTTCTGGTACCTGTCACCTGTTATTCCAGCCCAGGATGCTTTGACTACATCCCACAATTTTCGTACATTTGTTGGCTTTGCCTCAGAAACTGCATATTGTGTGTTACCCCATAAGTGTTCTATTGGATTGACATCCAGGGATTGGGCTGGCCACTCCAAAACCTCAATTTCGTTGGATTTTCCTTGTTTACTTGTGTGCTTATGGTCGTTGTCTTGTGGAAACACTCAGTTCATGGGCATGTGTTCTTCAGCGTAAGGAAACATGAATTGTTCAAGTGTTTTGATATATTCAAACTGGTTCATGATCCCTGGTATGCAGTACATAGGCTGGCATCATAGTAAGAGAAACATGCCTATATCATAATGCTTGCACCACTATGCTTCGCTGTCGTCAGAGTGGACTGTGGTAAATTTAGAGTTTGGGGGTGGTCTGATGAACTGTCTGCAGCCCTTGGACCCAAAAAGGACTATTTTACTTTCATCAGTCCACACAATGTCTCTCCATTCCTCTTTAGGCTAGTTGATGTGTTCTTTCTTCAGTACATGTTTTTTGTTAGCAGTGAAAAATATTAGAATCTGAGAGTCCTTAGTGGTTGATACCTTTTAATGGCGAACTGAAAAAATGGTAAGTGAAGCAAGCTTTCGGAACACTATGGCCCCTTCATCAGGCTGGTAATGACACAAATTCTGAAGACACATACATATACACATAAGCAAAAGAAAAAAAACAAACAGTTACATGATGTAGTAAATGCAACAGGTGACGTAAAGCAGAGTCAGGCTAGGGAGAGAGACAGAGGAGCTGGGAAGGGAAAGTCAAAAATACTAGATAAGAGGAATAGTTTGTATTATTGTTCTGTGATTACTGATCTGTGAAGACCTGAGAATTCCTGAGTAAAAAAGTGTGGAAGCCATAAATCAGTAGTAGGCAGTTCACATAAGAGTGTCAAAAGTTCAATGTCCTCTAAATTCTTCTCTCTCTCTGAGATTTGAAGTTACTCTTAATAATGAGCAGCCTCTTATCGGTTTCAATGCTGTGGCCAGGGTTGCAAAAATGCTTTGCTACAGGTAGGTCCATAAGCTTTTCTTTTATTGTGTGGCGATGAGAATTCATTCTTCTGAATTTTTGCCCGGTCTCCCCTTCATACATGCCACCTGTTGGACATTTGGTACATATAATTAAATACACCACATTGCTTGTGGTGCAACTGAAGGTACCTGGGATCTTGTCGTCCTGATCTGTCCCAGGAATCTTTATCTCGTCCGTTGTCATTATAGATGGAGGTTTTGCACCTGTTCTGGTTGCAGGGAAAGGTTCCTGTTGCTGCTGGAGAGGACAGGGAACTCCTGACAATGATGTTTTTTAGATTCAGAGGTTGTCTAAAAAACAAGAGTGGGGGATCCGGAAATATTGATTTTTGTCGGGCATCTTTTTGTAGGAGTGGCTGCAGTTTCCATGCACTTACCGGTTTCTTCTGTCACAGTCCTCACAGGTAACTTGAGATATGTTTGATCCTTCTTGAGTTGATCATTTGCTGAGCCTTTGCCATTCTGTCTATTGTTTGAACCATTTGAAAAGTTGTCTTCCATTTTCTTCCTCATCTCTTTGGTTTTGCTTTCCATTTTAAAGCATTGAAGATCATTTTAGCTGAACAGCCTATCATTGTCTGCACTTCTTTATATTTTACCATCTCCAATCAACTTTTTAATTAAAGTACGCTGTTCTTCTGAACAATGTCTCAAACAACCCATAATTCTTAGGCTTTCAAGGAGAAATCCATGCAGAACATGTGCTGGCTTCACCTTTAAATAAGGGCCACCTGATTTACCCTTGTTTTTTTCCAGAATGATTAACCTCACTGATTGAACTCCATGCTGATATTATGTTGCCAACACCCCCTTTCAATTAATTATTCAAATACATGGACTGGACTCAAAAACATGCAGATCAGGAATACTGAGTCTATTGGTTTTCTAAGAATCTACTACACCAACTGGTAAATTGTTTGACATGTGGTAATATAATTATACCAAAAGAGGGAATAATCTGTTTGTCATATTGGACTGCTATTATTTTAAATGCTACTGTATGTTTACCATGGCTCATGGGACATGAACAGATATTATTGCCTTTGATCCATTTTCTTATTGAATATAATGTTATTGGGACAGTTAAAAAATGGACAATATGTCAAAAATAGAAAAGATACCTCCCTTATGTCCTGCTACTGTCTGCAGGATCCCCAACCCCATATAGTATCTACAGTTACCTGCAGCAATAAAGTCATGAAAAAAGGACATGTGAGCAACTGCTAATCCAGCCTGTGATTGGCTGTCATCATTGCCTCTTTGTCAAGACTGACCAAGCAGTAGAGACCATATGGGCTACCGGGAAAACAGAAAAGGGAAGAGATTGGATCAATAAGGTATGGCTTACATTTTCAAACTATTCTGACTATTTAGAAACAAATTCCAAAGTGGGCAAATCCTTTAAATATTTAAGGCAATTTGATACCA
>JARQOC010000012.1:91227546-91255046 GCA_033576535.1 Allobates femoralis
GCATTCCTTAACCAAGAATCTGCAAAATCACTAGTGCATGCCCTCATTATCTCCTGCCTGGATTACTACAAATTCATGCTCTGTGGCCTCCTTATAACACTCTTGCTGCCCGACATATCCATCTGTACCCCTACTATTCCCTGACCTCTCCTCTCTGCCAACTCCTTCACTAGCTTCCAGTTGCCCAGGGACTACAGTTTAAAACCCTAATAATGACAAACAATACAAACCACAACCTGTCTCCTCTGTAATCTAGTCTCTCGGTACTTACCTACACTTAACCTCTGATCTTTACATGATCTCCTTATCTCTTGCACTCTTATTTCCCCTTCCCACAACCACATACAAGATTTCTCCCATGCATCTCCCACACTCTGAAACTCTCCGACCACAACACATCAGATTTTTGCCTATGCTGGATACCTTGAAAAAGAGCCTGAAGACCCATCTCTTCCGACAGGCTATAACCGGGATTCACCCTCAGTGCACTTTACCACTGCATGACCAGCTCTATTTTAACCTACTGTATCCTCACCCATCTTTGCAGATTGTGAGCCTTCACAGACAGGGTCCCTCTCCTCCCTACTGTATCCTCACCATCCATTGTAGACTGTGATCCCTCACGGCAGGGTCCTCTCTCCTCACCTACTGTATCCTTGCCCATCCCTTGTAGATTGTGAGCCCTTGCGAGCAGGGTCCTCTCTTCACCTATTGTATCCTCACCCACCCCTTGTAGACTGTGAGCCCTTGCAGGCAGGGTCCTCTCTACTTCTTTACTTGTACTTGTCTCTATTGTTTATACCCCTTTTTGACATGAGAAGTATCATGGAATAAATTGTGCTATAATAATAATTTGCCATTTTGCTTGAAACCTCAGAGCCACAAGTGTATTAAAAAGCAATAAACCCTTTACACACATTTTCTCATCCCTTGCCATTACCGCTCTGCCACCACTACTTTTTTCTTCTCTTTGCCACTCAGAGCAATGTTGTGCATCACATCCCATGTATCAACATGAGTCAACAGTTGTGCCCACCAGAAGACCATAGGGAAAAAATAAAGGATGACGATCTTATTGGAAAATGGAAGACAATAGGTAGTGGTGGAAGAGGTATTGGGAGAGCCAAGTAGAAGTTAGAATAAAAGTTTATTTTTTAGCAGACTCCTGGCATATTTGACTTTTGCCAAATGTATTTGATGTCAATCAAATCTGACCCCTGAGTTTAACAAATTTGCCTGAATCAAATTTCTGGAGATTCACCCAACGCAAGTGTATATGTAGATAAATAAATGGCGTGCACACCGAGGCGTATTTCATAAGCAGAGGTGCTGATTGAGAGGTCTGGGTGGACCCACATCTGGTACTGAAAAAGATTAACAATCGCACACTCCTTGTTTTTTTGATGCAAGGTGATTTTATTTCAAGAGCAACAGAAGCAACACGTTTCGGTCTAATCCGGACCTTGATCACGTCAGTTGCCTTTGTTGTGGTATCTCTTCAAGGAAGTGGACTTGCTTCACTTATGTAATAGCTCTTTTCCAGCTCTTTTGGTAGAGGTAAAGTAGGGGATCCTCGGATCCTTAGACATGTATGGGATGCCTTTTTTCAATCTCTTTTATGTCTTCCCGGGTATGGGAGCTGCTGCAGTGTGTCTGACAGACTACCTGTGACTACCGCAGCTCCGGAGGTGCACACTTCACAAGCAAAATTTGGCACGTCAAAAGTATTCAAAGACGGAAACAGCGTCACTCACTGAGTTGATGCTGGAGTCACTTTAATTCTTGGTACATGTGACACCATTGAAGCGCTTGGCAGGCATAAATTGGCAAGCCGTCGTCTGTTGCTCCTTCTCCCTCTCCCTGCTCTTGTTGTAACATGCACCAAGAATTAAAGTGACTCCAGCATTAACCTGGTGAGTGCTGCTGTTTCCCTCTTTGAATACTTTTGACAAATCAAAAGACTGTTTAGTCGGCAATGACTTGCCAGGCCAAAAAAATTATTACCGGCCACCGAACACTTTCATGGAAGCCAAAATTCACATACTTTGATGTAATATGGTGAAATATGAAAAAAAAAGGTAAATGGAGATTTTTTATTTTAGACCAATTTATGTGAATGTGTCAAAACAGTTTTTTTTTTTCAAAAAAAAACATACATTTTGGACAGCCAATGGGATATACATTTTTTTAAGTGTTTGATAATGGAGGGATTAAATTTGGAGAGTTGGAATAAGAATTTACCCTAGGAAAAGAGTAACGGACTACTTACAAATGTATGCTTCGGTAAAGCAAAGTAGAAATTTATGAATGAAATATAGATAAAAAGAGAAAACTTTGCTGATAAGGCAAAAGAATGATCTATAGGTTGACTAGTGCAATCTTAAAGAAAGAGGAAAGATTGACCAATAGGTTTATTAAAAGTAAATAGTGAAAAGACGTAAGGACACTACATGAAGGGCAATGGTCCAAGGTTCTGGGAAATGTCCATATGTTTTCTTAATCTGGGATATAGAATTTTCCAAATGTTGCCAAACTAAAGAATTCAAGACGTCTGGAAAAGGGTTAAAAAAAAACTGTTCTCACCACTCAACTGTGTTAGTCAACTTCCCCCATCAACTCCTCTGCCCAGTTTTTATCGGCCACTTTCCTTTTTCACTGCGCATTACGACCACTCTTTATGTGTTGACTCTCATCGGGCCTCGGACCCATCGGATTCAGTTTGCAACCCGTCATATGCAAAAGGCTAAACTTTGCATCTCAGGGGATGCAAATGGTAAAGCCAGAATCCGGAGGCTTCACCATCCACTCCTCTGCCCATTTTTTACTGGACACTTCTTTCTCTTTTTGTTGTGCATTATTCCCACTTCTTATGTCCTTATGTCTTGACTCTACATCAGGCCTCGGAAACTTAGTAGACCTCTGAGAAGCCATAGGAAACTATTCTTAAGACATGACCTGCAGCTTTGGGACAGGTGAGCAGTGCAGTCAGCATTCATTTTATTTTTAAACTTACGTTCATTACGCATTGCATATAATGCAAGTACATTTTCCTTGTCAAATTCAAGTGAACTGCTGAATTAGAATTTCATTAGGTTCGCTAATCACTAGTATTGAAAGAACAGGGCCAACCTACTATGATGGATCGTGATTGCTAACTGTTGCCTGATATCAGAAAAGAGAACTCTACCTGCGTAGAGAGGGTAATCTGCGGAGAAAGCTGAAGAAAATACAAGTCACAGAACCCTAATGGAACTCAGACACGTATTTACAGTACAATGTATAATAAGAAAAGATAAAAGAACCAAAAAAAGTCCCCCAAAAATCACAACAAAATTAAATATGGATATCTGACCTTGAAAAACTAGTGTTTCGCTCTTACTGCTTCATCTAGGGTTTGTAAGCTTTGAACTCATCCAGTCTTCTTTGGTATTATAGTTCAACTTTCAACCATTTTATAACCACTTTGTGTTTATTTTTATACTTACAGTATTTTCAATATATGGCTACGGTAGATTCTCCAACCTAAGGACTATCGCTGATATATCGATGCCCTGTTGAAAGGATATAATTGCATAAGAAATAAAAACAAATCTTTTTAGTTTAGTTATTTATCATTTTAGATGTAGAATTCTGATAATACAGTCTTATTTTTGGTGGAACAAGTCTTTAAAAAAATCTTGATACATAATATAGCATAAATTAGCCAGTTGAGAACTTACCTCTTTGACAGCATTATTTTAAGTTGACCTTATATTACAAGTTCGGTTATGGAAAAAGTTCAAAAATTAGGTGAAATTAAAATGTATTTGACCATATTCAAAATTTTTAATTTTTTTCCTTAAAAATACAGAATCTCTCTATGTATTGAGGTTATTCGCAATGACGTGATTTTGAAGCCTGAATATCCTTATGTTTTATATTTCTGGTTCCAGGTCCCTGGAGTCACCAATTTATTTAATTATTCTAAATTCCCTCTGGATTTGCTACTCATTACCCTTTCCTTGCTTTTCAGTTTCATTGTCTTTTAAAAGAATAAATGAAAGAAAAAATAAGAAAAATTGCTAATGTTTGATATTTAATACTAAGTATTGGCTAATAATGATATTAATTTCAATTTTACTGTTTTTCAAAATTTGACTAACTTTCATTGTACAATAAAAATTACAACTTGTAGCTAGTAAAGCAAGTACCGTAATATTGGTAATCGCTATACTCGTTACGAGTACTTTGTAATAATCGCGTATTCGTTCCCATTAGCGAGTACAATGTAAGTCAATGGGAAACGCAAGTAATTTTCTGTTGGACCCTACAAAGAAGTCTTGGGACCTGAGGAAAAGGCTGAAATGGATGGGAAAGTGATGAAACAGAATGAGAAGAGCCTGGACAATATACCTGCGTGCATTTCTGACTCACATATGGTTTATTATTATTATTATTAATATTTATTTATATAGCACCATGATATTCCATGGCGCTTTACATGTTAAGAGGACAGACTAGGACAAGTAACATAGTAACAATACAAGTAACAATGGCTGTGGACAATTCTAACGTACAGATACAATAGGGGAGAACATCCTGTCCACGAGGGCTCACAGTCTATGAGGGGCGGGTGGGGATACAGTAGGAGGGGGAGGTGTCGGTCGTGAGGCGGTGCGGTGGACTGCGTCTCATTACAGGTTGTAGGCTTGGTGAAAGAGGTGGGTTTTTAGGCCTCTTTTGAAGGTTCCCAGGGTAGGGGAATGCCTGATGTGGTGGGGCAGCGAATTCCAGAGTATGGGTGAAGCACGGAAGAAATCCTGTATGCGGTTGAGCGAAGAGGAGTTGAAGGGGGAGTAGAGGAGGAGTTCTTGGGAGGATAGCAGGTTGCGTGAGGGTAGGTATCGGGAGACCATGTCAGAGATGTATGGAGGGGACAGATTGTGGATGGCTTTGTATGTCATGGTTAGTGTTTTAAACCGGGATCTCAGGGAAGCAGGGAGCCAGTGAAGGGCTTGGCAGAGGAGGGAGACAGGGGAGTAGCGGGGAGACAGATGGATTACGTGGGCGGCGGAGTTCAGGATAGATTGGATAGGTGAAACAGAGATAGCGGGGAGGCCGGTGAGCAGGACGTTGCAGTAGTCAAGGTGGGAGATGATGAGAGCGTGAATAAGGGTTTTAGCGGTGTCATGGTCAAGGAAAGTGCGGATCCGAGAGATGTTTTTGAACTGGATTCGGCAGGAGGTGGCGAGGGCTTAGCTTAGATGTGGGGCTTGAAGGAGAGGGAAGAATCAAGGTTAACCCTAAGGCACTTGGTGTGGGGACTGGGGAGAGAGAGCAGTCGTTGATGACAATGGATATGTCAGGTAGTGAGGGTGAGCGGATTGGGGGGGAAGACGATGAATTCGGTTTTGTCCATGTTCAGCTTAAGAAAGCGAGCAGAGAAGAAGGAGGAGATGGCGGACAGGAACTGTGGAATTTTGGATAGTAGGGAGGTGATGTCAGGTCCAGATAGGTAGATTTGGGTGTCGTCGGCGTAGAGGTGGTACTGGAGGCCATGGGACTCAATGAGTTTCCCTAGGCCGAGAGTGTAGATTGAGAAGAGTAATGGTCCTAGCACTGAGCCCTGGGGGACCCCGACAGATAGGGGGTAGGCCGAGGAGGATGTGTGGGAGTGGGTGACGCTGAAGGTCCGGTCCGTTAAGTATGAGGAGATCTAGGAGAGGGCAAGGTCAGTGATGCCAAGGGATTCCAGGATCTGAAGTAGAAGGGAGTGGTTAACAGTGTCGAAGGCGGCGGACAGGTCAAGGAGGAGTAGGACAGGCGCTTGCTTTTGGCAGTCAGTAGGCCATTGGTGACTTTGGTCAGTGCTGTTTCTGTGTAGTGGAGTGGTCTGAAGCCGGATTGCAGGTGGTCAAAGAGGGAGCAGGAGGAGAGGTGAGAGGACAGCTCAGAGTGGACGTGCTGTTCAAGTAGTTTAGAGGCGAAGGAGAGGGAAGATATAGGGCGGTAGTTGGAGACAGCCGTGGGGTCAAGGGAGGGTTTTTTGAGGATGGGTGTGATCAAGGCATGTTTGAAGGCTGAGGGGAAGGTGCCGGTGGTGAGTGATAGGTTGAAAAGATGAGTCAGGGCTGGGATGATAACGGAGGAGAGGTTGGGAATGAGGTGGGATGGGAGAGGGTCGTGGGTGCTGGTGGTGAGGTGTGATTTTTAACAGGAGGTAGGAGAGCTGGTCTTCAGTTATGGTGGGGAAGCAGTTGATGGAAGGAGAGGGCAGTATAGGCGAGAGGGGAGGCTGTGGGGACAGTGGATCAAAGCTGCCTCTGATTCTGTCAATCTTTTCTTTGAAGTAAGAGGCAAAGTGTTCAGCAGAGAAAAGGGGAGATGGAGGGGGAGCGGGTGGGCGGGCGGAGTAGGAAATTGAAGGTTTTGAAAAATTGTTTGGAATTGTGGGCCAGGGAGGTTATTAGGGATGAGAAGAAGGTTTGATTGGCAGTAGCAAGAGCATTCTTGAAGGCGATGAGGGACTGTTTGAACAGCGCAAAGTGCTCAGCGGAATGTGATTTTTTTCCATCGCCTCTCGGCCACCTTGGATGCTCATCTCAGGTCTTTAGTGAGGGTGGTGTGCCAGGTTTGCCTGTTAGTGCGTGGAGTGTGGTGTGTGAGGGGTGCGGCTATGTCAAGGGCCTTGGTTAGCGTGGTGTTGTAGAGGGTGGTGGCAGTGTCTGTGTCGCGTATGGATGTTATGTTATGTTTATGGGAATAAGTTTGTCACAGTATTATGCCACTTTTACAACAACACAAGAACAACTACCAAACCCTACCTAAATAGTATTTAACAGGCCAAAAGGTTAAGAAACAGTTTTTCCTGCATAATCACTTGTATACAAGGCTAAATAAAAAAGAAAAACAAAAAATATCCCTTTTTAGAGTTTGTTCATTCGTAGTGTTGTGGCTTCTTTTTTGCCTTTTATAATTGGGAGGGCCCTGACTTATAATTTTGTAGGTCCCTGTGTCGTACATCATTTTTAGTTAGCTATTCCTCATCACTTTACAAGGCCATCTACATCGTACCAGTAGGTATGCTGATATTTGACCTGAGGGGCCTCAGGTGGCCCTGTAACATACAGTTTGGGCAGTTCCTCCTTCATTGAGACTCAGATAGTGGAATGCATATTCCATAGCAGAGAAGGAGGTAGAGGAGGAGTCAAGTAAGCATGAGGAGAGGATGAGTATTCTTCATCATGTTGGGGACATGAAACTTTTGCTTGTTTGCAGCTTGGCCTACATGGCAAAGTTTATGTGTAAATGTCTGTTTTAAAACCCTCACTTGATACATATTTTCGCCAACAACCTATACTGGTTGCCCACCTTTCTCGACCGACGGTACAAGGAGAAATTTTCATTTATCCTTTTGGAGTCACTAAAGAGTTGCACAATGGAATCCTTCAAGAGATGCTGTTGTAGATCAGTTGCTGAAAACCACCCTCTAACAATGCTGGCAGCAGAGGTACCAGCTCTTTTAAACAGAAAGGATTACTGGGGAGAGGCACACAGACCTGCTCCAAAAGAGGTGAGAGAGAAATGTGCACAAACCGGGTCACTTTCAATGAAGCAGCACATTAGCAAAAGCTATCAGTGCCTGTAACAATGCCAGGGAGATAGAAGTTGAACAACATGCTCAAGGGATACTTAAGTTGACCATACCTGCATCATTCCTGATGCTTCAATTCACTTTAATTATTGGGTGTCCAAGCTGAACACTTGGCCTTACCTCTCCTTATTTACCTTGGAGGTGCTGGCCTGCCCTGCTGCTGGTATGATGTCAGAGCATGTTTTCAGTTACACTGGGACTATCAATCATCGGCAAAAAGGTCACTGAAATACCAAACCCCATTCAAATAAATGGTGTCACGATAGTGGTATAGCGGAATCAGAGTTTCAATGTAGATCAGGAATAGGGAGATGAGTGACAGATGTAGGCATGGTACTCACAGATTGGAACAAAAGCTAAATGCAACAAAAACAACAGTACACTGCAGTAAAAATATTAAATGCGAGTGCAGTATAAAAAATTAATGTAACAAATGCAGGGTACTTAGTCCATCCGTTTTTTTGCGCAAAAAAAGTTATTTCAAGCCAGGTCACTAACTTCAAAGTGTACCCATCTCTGACGCAGTCCTAACTGTTGTATTCAAAAACCTGACTAGTGTGAATGCTTACCAGTGAGCAGGAGCCAGCAGGACCAGTGTGACATGGACTGAAGGCGACGACAGCTATATGTGTGCAGGGCCCAAGAGAGGGGCGGGGAACTCCATCTCTTGCAGGGCAAGAGGCAACTTAATTAAAAACACTTGAGTCCTGCACACAGCGAACAAGTCTGTAAGACCATGTTCACACCGCCAACATATTGGAACAAAAGCTAAATGCAACAAAAACAACAGTATACTGCAGTAAAAATATTAAATGCGAGTGCAGTATAAAAAATTAATGTAACAAATACAGGGTACTTAGTCCATCCGTTTTTTTGCGCAAAAAAAGTTATTTCAAGCCACGTCACTAACTTCAAAGTGTACCCATCTCTGACGCAGTCCTAACTGTTGTATTCAAAAACCTGACCAGTGTGAATGCTTACCAGTGAGCAGGAGCCATCAGGACCAGTGTCTGACATGGACTGAAGGCGAGAGATGCACACATGGACTGCGTCAGAGATGCACACATATAGCTGTCGTCACCTTCAGTCCATGTCAGACACTGGTCCTGCTGGCTCCTGCTCACTGGTAAGCATTCACACTAGTCAGGTTTTTGAATACAACAGACTACGCCATAGATGGGTACACTTTGAAGTTAGTGACGTGGCTTGAAATAACTTTTTTTGCGCAAAAAAACGGATGGACTAAGTACCCTGTATTTGTTACATTAATTTTTTATACTGCACTCGCATTTAATATTTTTACTGCAGTATACTGTTGTTTTTGTTGCATTTAGCTTTTGTTCCAATATGTTGGCGGTGTGAACATGGTCTTACAGACTTGTTCGCTGTGTGCAGGACTCAACTGTTTTTAATGGTACTCACAGAGCCTACCTAAATTCACAAAACACACAACAAGGACACCACAAGAAAAGTGTCCCCATTTTAAAACAGTTATGCCCAGATAGCACCAAAGTGGCATCAATTGACCCAGAATAAAAAGCTCTTATCATTCTCAAAATACTGCTGACATACGTAGCACTCCACTAGGTGGTTGGAACGTTGAAACGCCTAGACACAAAACTGTGTATGAGTGCAAAACCACTGGCATTTTCCCTGTGATACCTCCTTCCCAGTATGTTGTCAAGGCAGTAGGCGCTGATGCCTCCTTTACACAACCTGCAGCTGCACTTACACAACAAACATTTAGTGTTGGACAATGGATGTATGTCAATTTATACTTCTGGTGTCAAGCAAAATGTGACCCCCCTAAGAACAGTACTTTTTAAAGAACATCAGCAAATATAACTGCACTATTATACAGTACATAATGTGTGCTGAAAATGTAGCTCTATAACAATTATTAAACAAATTGGTCTAATATGCGGGTCCTGGAATGTATTCGATTTTCCCTATTCCTGCTCCAAAAAATGTCCTTACATCATTCTCAGCCACTAGAGACTGTATTTTAATATAATTATTATTATTATTATTTATTTATTTATATAGCGCCATTGGTTCCATGACGCTTTACATGTGTAAGGGCATGACAAGGACGAGAACATAAATAACGATGAATAAATCATACAGGTACATTAGGGCAGAGAGCCTATCCACAAGGGCTCACAGTCTAGAGGGGATGGGTGGGAGACAGTAGGAGGGGGAGAGGTGAGATGGTGCAGCGGATTAGGTCTCAGTGTGGGTTATAGGCTTGAAGGAAGAGGTGGGTCTTCAGGTTTTTCTTGAAGGTTCCCAGGGTAGGGAGTGTCTGATGTGGTGTGGAAGAGAGTTCCAGAGTATGGCGAATGCAAGAGAGAAGTCTTGTATGCGGTTGTGGAAGGTGGAGATGCGGGGGGGAAGAGAAGGAGTTCTTGAGAGGAGTGCAGATTGCGTGAGGGGTGGTATTGGGAGACCAAGTCAGAGATGTATGGAGGGGACAGGTTGTGTATGGCCTTATATGTCAGGGTTAGGGTTTTGAACTGAGATCTCAGGGAAGTAGGGAGTCAGGGGAGGGCTTGGCAGAGGGGGGAGATGGGAAAGTAACGGGGCGACAGGTGGATGAGTCGGGCAGCGGAATTGAGGAGGGTTCATAGGGGTGTAAGGGAGGAAGCGGGGAGGCCGGTGAACAGGAGTTTGCAGTAGTCAAGGCGGGAGATAATGAGGGCGTGGACAAGCGTTTTGGCAGTGTCATGGTCAAGGAAGGAGCTGATCCCTGAGATGTTCTTTAGCTGGAGGTGGCAGGAGGTGGTGAGGGCCTGGATGTGTGGCTTGAAGGAGAGGGCAGAGGCGAGGATTACACCGAGGCACTTGGCGAGGGGGGCGGGTGAGAGTGTGCAGTCATTGACAGTGATGGTTAGGTCGGGTAGGGGGGAAAAGCGACTTGAGGGGATGACGATGAACTCGGTTTTATTCATGTGAGTTTGAGGAAACGAGCGGAGAAGAAGGATGAGATGGTGGACAGTCAGTGTGGGATTTTAGATAGCAGGGAGGTGATGTCAGGGCTGGAGAGGTAGAGCTGGGTGTCGTCGGTGTAGAGGTAGTATTGCAGGCCGTGGGACTTGTTGAGTTGGCCTAGCCCGAGGGTATAGATGGCGAAGAGTAAGGGTCCCAGGACTGAGCCTTGGGGAGCTCCAACAGATAGGGGGTAGGGTGAGGAGGAGGTGTGGGAGTGGGTTACGCTGAAGGTCCGGTCTGTTAGGTACGAGGAGTATTTCAATAGCTCACTACAACCCCATTTATATTTCAGAATTCTCAGCACTGGCTAAACAAACTGTGACCCCAAAAATGAGAAGAATGAATAGTGTGTGCTTTCTGGAAAACCCCCCCCCCATGGTTGGAGTACTGATTAGGATTTTACAAGCACTGTAGGACTGTATTAAATGGTGAGCTTTTGGTGGTACAAGCCAACCTAAATGTCAACCCAAAAACAGCGGGGATAAAGGGCCGGTACGTGTTTTGTACCAGCCAGCACTATAAGCTTGTAGAACTGTTTAGGATTTGGCTAGTGCACTAGCCCTATTTTAACGTGACTTATGTGGATGACACCAACCAGGATGTGACCCCCAAATTATTGGGGAAATAGGACCAGTATATGCTTTCCAGCAGGCAGCACTATATGCTTGTAGTACTGTTTAGGATTTGGCTAGGGCACAAGCACCATATTAATGTGACTGATGTGGACAGCACAAGCCAAAAGCAACAGGTAAAATAGCCTGGTGCGTGCTTTGTAGCAGGCAGTATGAAATGTTTGGACTACTGCTCTGTGGAGGGCACTAAACACCTTTTAAAGTGGATTAATGTGGACAGCAGAAGCCAGGCTTTTACCTCAAAAACAATGGAGAAAATGGACTAGTGCGTGCTTTGTAGCAGGCAGTTGTAAATATTTGGAGTACTGCTTTGGCTTTGTCACAAGCACCGTATTAATGTGACTGATGTGGATGGCACAAGCCAGGCTGTGACCCCAATACTTTATTGTTTTGTGGCATTATGAAGCTAGTGAGCTACTCTACACTGACCTAGTATACACTGCAGGTAGCCTTGAAAACGGCTTTTGTGTTATCAAAAGGCCTAAACACTCTCTTTAGCAGCTGCTTGATCTCTCCCTATGCTTTTCCAATGTTGGTTTCGGATGCAATGTGGGCAAAATGGCGGTGGCAGGGCTTATATAGATGCTATGACGCTGGGTGGTCAGCCAATCACAGTAATGCCCCAACCAAGATGTCTATGGCATTACTGTGATTGGTTAAGAAGCACAGCATGTTTAGAGGCTGCAAATCAGGTGCCAAAACTGCTGGGTAATATATCCGAATATAGCGAGGCAAGTACACAAATACTCGCAATACAATAGTAACCAGAATAACGTACTATCTGTGCAAGTAGCGAATACTAACTCGCTCATCACTACCTGTATCATGATTATTCATATGAGTAGAATCTAAATATTAACATTTTTCATTGCTTAAAAATTTCAAACTTTGTAAAAACAATAGTTTTTTTTTCACCATTTTTTAAGACCCATAAGTTTCTTTGTTTTTTTCTCTGGATCAGCTTGAACGTTTATTTGCTTTTATATGCTGGACTGCAGCTTTTATTGATTGGGTTCTTTATCTATTTTAGGACTTGTGTGAAAATTTAATGTCATTTTAGGTCAAAAATATGCATTAAGATGAAAAATTGTGAAGGTTTCACTTTTAAGCTTTTTTTATGATAAAAAAGAGGCCCATTCACAAATTTCACAAGACTTCGGGCACTGTATCTTCAATAGAGGAGCATGGTGACCCGCTCCACTGCGCAGGCGTGATTATGGCTGTCAATCAGCGGCCGGCCAAAGGAGGGGCGGCAATTTTGAAAAAGCAAGGCGGGTTTTCCAGGCAGGGGTTGGTGAGGACCTAATATACTGAGACCACAGAGCAGACCTTCCGGACCTTTTAAGATCCAGAAAGGGAGAGAATAAAAGTTTATTTCTCAGGTATGAGGGGTGCGTCTGGGCACATAAAGGGGTTACAAGAACCCCATTTACATAATGTTAAAGCTGGAGGGCACAGTTTAAAATGCCCAAAGGGGTGACAATTTCCCTTTAATCCAGAAAATTCACTGTCTAAGTTTCCTCCCTCCCTTCCTCTGTTTCTTTCTTTCTTTCTTTCTTTCGTCGTCTAATTTTGGAGATCACAATATTTTGGAAGAAGTGTTCGCACATAAAGGATTTTTCACTCTTACACAGTGGATACAGTTTAATACTTGCTATAACCAGCTTTATTATCTTCAAATTCAGCAAGGCAGCTTTACAACACAGTATAAAAGTAAGGCCTAGTCCATGAGGCGCTAACTAAACAAATGCATAATCTCTCACTATGAAGCACTGGTCCAATTGCCCAATATCTGAAAACTAAGCACAGTGATCACCTTTTCTCATAGTAGATCCCATAGGCATTTGCACAGCCTGTTTTTTTCCCATACTGGGTGCATTTTTAGAAAATTTCACCAATCTAGCTGGGTCCTATGAAGTATTAATTGATCAGCCTCCTCTCTTCCGGCCAACTGTTCTTTTACTTTGCACTGACAAGTGGTAAGAACTCTGAAACAGTTCTCTCCAAATCAAGATCTTACACTTTATGGGAACATTCTGATTTGACTTTATTTTCTAAGTCATGGGGCAAGGCTCTGAAAAAGGTCAATATTGTTTTATAGGATAGCTCCTAAAGATGACTAGATTGATTCTCGGAACTCCTGACCATTGGCTCTGACAGAAGTCCCTAGCCATTGGACAAGATGCTCATGACTTTATTACCTTTCTGGATCTCTGGTAAGGCTTTATGCTAAAATAATGACACAGGACCAGCCAGGCTAATCAAAAGCTATACTGGAGATCCCAGAAGGTAAGAAGTTTACGAACTTCCATCCAGTGGCCTCCATCCACTGGCTTGGACAATGGACCCAAGTTCTAGTGAATTGATTAGCTAATCTCTATGTGCTACCGCCAATACGTGAAAGTAGAGACACAGTTTTTTTCTGGGTAGGAGCTATTTGCGTTGAAGTAGGAGTGATACTAAGTTTGATGTTTCTGGAAATTAAGCAGAAGTTGCTGGAATATTCTAAGAAATACACAAATGCGATTTCAGCAGTCTATGGGATCCACCCAACATGCTCATTTATTATATACCTAGAAAGAATCTTAAGGAGTTTACACAAATATATCAAAGAAGTCCAGCAAGGAGAAGCCGGGCTCCACTCCTATACCAGCCCTATATATGTTTTGTCACTGTGGAAAAATGGCTTTTGCTACAAAGTGCTATTGTTACAGGGTGCTACCAAGGGCAGACTAATATGATAAATAAACATGAAAAAGCACTCACCTGTTTAGACATTGCACTATATTTTTATTGCGGTGGAATATTTACACGGTGCAGTGAGGGAGGAAAAGAGGTAGACGACGAGTCCAGGACCAGTAAAAGTCTCTACCCGGTGCGAAACAACTTGCACGATGGAAATATTCCACCCCATTAAAAGTATAGTGCAACATCTAAATCGGTGAGTGCACTATTCTTTCTCATGTTTATTTACAAATATATCAAATGATAGAATTTTCACATACTAAAATATGGTCTTCAAATCACTCAGTAAATTATTTGTTGACGATGACTCATGCTTCGCATATGATTGACCATCATTTTTGTTCTGGAGATTACTACATGGTTAAGGCCTCTTTGACACTAGCGTTTTATTCAAATTGCGGCAGATCCGGCAGATTTTTCGCATCTGCCGCACTTGCAGCAAGTCCCATCCATTGTCTATGGGGCTTGCGGCAGGTGCGACTTGCGGCAGTGCGGCAGGTGCGACAAGTGTGGTATAGCCGCGGTTCCAGCACTTGTGGAAGTTGTGGCCGCGAAAAAAAACGCTGCTGACCGCAGTTTTGTTTGCGGCTGGAACTGCCGCAAGTGCTGGAACCGCGACTATACCAAACTTGTCGCACCTGCCGCAAGCCCCATAGACAATGCATGGGCCTTGATGCAAGTGTGCTGCAAGTGCAGCCGGTAGACGGCAGATGCAGTAAATCTGCCGGATCTGCCGCAATTTGAAAAAAACGCTAATGTGAAAGGAGACTCAGCTTGACGAAGATTAGCTTTTCAAAACATGGTCTTCACACTTCTGATAGAGAGACTACTACACCTCGTTTCCAAAACCTTTTATCGTAGCACATTATGCCTAATTTAGTAAAACCAGAAAGTGAAGTTTAACCTCTTCACCGAAAGCATCACACTGTAACTTTAGCATTTCATAAACATGATAATATTAGCCCATTACTTACATTAACATTTCCATACCCTAGCAGCTGAACCTTCAAATTATTCTCCCACCATTATAAAAGCTTCAGAGTGTAGTACTCAGAACAGCCTACCCTATAGGGCCAAAGTGTCACTGGGGTACAATTACATTTAGGACTACCTCAATAGTAACAGTTATCACCACAAGTGAGGAAAGTAAGTTTAACGGAACACTCTTGGGTTCACTCTACAAGCAGGTGGTTGTAATCTACAGGGCAATCTTAGGAACCACGTCCTTCTTTGTGATATTGTTTAGCTTGTTGGCAATGTGAGTCTTGCCACATGCTTGAGTGGCCGAGATTATCTAGTCTACACATGGCATATTTATTGACTTCAGTGTTCCTCATTCTACGCAGGTGTGAACCATTAACCACTTTCACTAATCAACCTTTAAGAACACACTTAAGTTACTTCTTTCTTATGGCTTGGATATTTATCATCAACCATTTTTCTGGCCGCCTGACATTGGTCTATTTTGAGGTAGTTCCAATGTAACTCTTTCCACTGTATAGTATTGATAGATAGGTGCTATCAAAGGAAGGTAGCCCCAATGAACCCCATCAGTATTCCTTAATAAATCCCCATCTCTAAACCTTAGAAACCACCTTCAGGGAACCAATTGCCTCTTGTTTGGCCTTAGCATAAGTGTGGAGAAAAATATGTATTTGTACGGGAATGTATGACAACAGCAGTAAATTAACATTTGTTCAAAGCTGCATCTCTACACAAAAGAGACATAACCTGTTACTTTTCATGATTACAGGAACTGAAAACAAATGGAGGCCTCCATGAGAACACAGAGGTTGAAATTTTCACACCTTTGCAAACTTCAAAGGATGGGCCAAATGGTCATTGGTTGCATGGTATACATGCTCTTTTTACGATAGGAAGGAGGGTGCTTGTAAAACACAGGGCATGTATATTTTTAATAACCTTTTTTTCTGTAAGCACTGTAAATTTTATATTAAAGCTTAAAATTTTAATAAGTTTGACCCTTATATGCTCTAAAGAATCCATAGCCTTACAGAGAATGTGTGGCCCTCTGATTGTCAGACAGTAGAATATTTCAGAGACTCATCACCTTATGTGATTGATGAGTGGTGGCAGCTGACTTTAAAGCCTAGAACAGAGGATGAGTGTTGGGTCGAGTGAGATGAGATAAATTAACAGTTGCTAAGAAGCGAGTATATGACAATAAGCACTGTTCCTCTTGACATCCATAAATGTCAACGAAGCCTCCCTTCGTTTGTCCATCTCCTCTGTACTAACCCACTAGTAATACATTTCTAGCAAAAACATGGATCCCACAATCCTGTTGTTCCTCGAACTTGATGCATTCTAGGAAAAGCCCAGTAATCTTTTTGGATTTAGTGTAACTGAATTTGTCAACTCACTTGCTATTCACTGTCATGTCATATTATTTCCTTCGTTTATTTATTTTTGAGATTAAGAAGTCAAAATAAAATTGATCTCTGATATGTATGGTTGGCTCTAGATTTCTAGGACGCCACAGTTTGTTTTAATTTACTTCTCACAATGACAAATGGCTGTCATGGGTGGCTATAACGGATCAAGGGGTATGGAAGCGAGATAGTAGTGATGGGTTAAAGGCCATCAGGTGAACTAGCCTGACCCTTAGACTGGGGGTCATTAGCTGACCCTGTTCCCTGAAGTACCTCTAAAGGTGAGGATATCTCGGCCACCACCCTTGCCTTGCTGCTGAATAGCCCTAGGCTATACGGATGCATTCGCACACTATGTATTTCTGCGTATATGCTGCATTTTTTTTACACGTAAGCTCATCAAAAACCAGGAGTGGGTGATTAAATCCAGAAGTGGAGCACTTGTTTTTAATATACTTTTCCTCTGATTGTTCCACTCCTGGTTTGTGATGAGCTTGCGCGTAAAGAAATGCAGCAAATACACAGCAAAAAAGAAGCATGTGAAAGTACCCTAATTCCCTCACCTCCACACAGGGACCAGAATAGTAACAGAAACTAAACCCAGGGACCATGATAGCCACAGCAACTCGACCCAGGGAAAAGGCAGTTTCTAAAAGCTCCAGCAGGAACTGCACACAGCATAACACAGCTCACAGGTCAAAGTGTGAATGAACACTTTCAGCAACATCAGCTGATAGATAATGAGATTATTTAAAGGCCATGGGAGTGGACAAACGCATCACTTAACACACAGCAGCAGTTAACCTGGAGAGCAAAAGTCAGCTAATACAGCTGCAGCTACTGATATCAACCCTTAAGGTACCAAAATAAATAAACACATTTTAACTACTGCAAAGCAGTTCACAGAGTCTTCATGTGACAGTGTAATTTGGAAATGAAAAATTGTATTGTTCATTGGTGTTTAACTTGAAATATTTTAGGTGCCTTAAGTTTTTTCTTGAGTTCCTCAATGGGCTCCACTTAGCAGTCAGCCAGAGATGGTTCATATAGCAATCAAACAGAGCCCTTATGTTCTTATTTGAATACAGGCACACGGGCACACACACATGGATACACATAAACAGGGCAAACTTTTTGAATAAGAAAAGACATAACCTATTGTCTACAAATATGGTGTAGATGTTTAGGAAGAACACTCAACTAGAAATGAGCCAATTACTTTGAAGTAAATTGAATTCACTTGGAATTTCATAAAAAAAATTAAGATTTACAAAAATTCTACCTTTTCTGTATTTTGACTTCCAAGAATCTTGCAAAATTTTATTAAACTCAAAAAGGGATGGGAAGAGGTTGCAAAGAAATCAGTACTCACCTTGCCTACTTGTTCATTCCAGTCTGGTTTTTGTTGAGAAGATTCCAGTCACCACTTCACAGACCCTGTTGAGTTTTCAGGACCTCTGTCATCTGCTTGGCCACATGACATCTTGAGACCCCTTCCCATCACACTTCCTCCCCAACCTCACCACCACACATATGTCAGTCCTAATCCACTTCTTCAACCTATCACTAACTTATGGTACCTTTCCTTCTGCTTTCAAACATGCAACACGTACACCTATCTTAAAGAAGCCATCCCTTGATCCCACTTCTACATCCAGCTACCGGTCCATATCCCTGCTCCCGTACGCTTCCAAACTTCTCGAAAAGCATGTCCACACTGTACTCTCATCCCACCTCACATTCAACTTTCTCTTTGATGACCTTCAATCCGGCTTCCGCCTCCACCACTCCACTGAAACTGCGCTGAATTACTAATGACTTACTCGCTGCCAAAGCTAACAGACAGTTCTCCATCCTCCTCCTTCTTGACCCGTCCACTGCATTCGACACCGTCAACCACTGCCTCCTATTACAGATCTTCTTTTCCATTGGTATCACTGACCTTGCTCTCTCCTGGATCTCCTCCTAACTTTCTAACTGCATATTTAGTGTCTCCCACTCCCTCACGACCTCCTTGCCCCATCCCCCTCTGTTGGGGTCCCTCAAGGCTCTGTCCTGAGGCCCTCCATTTTTCAATCTATACCCTTGGTCTGGGACAGCTCATAAAGTCCCATAGATTCCAGTATCATCTGTACGCTGATCACACTCAGATCTACCTCTCTGGCCCAGGCATCACCTCTCTGCTGTCCAGAATCCCGGAGTGTCTATCAGCCATATCCTCCTTCTTCTCCTCTCGCTTCCTAAAACTCAATGAAGACAAAACTGAACTCATCATCTTTCCTGCATCTGAGACACCTTCCTTACCAGATCTATCTATCAAAATAAATGACATCACACTTTGCCCTGTACCTGAAGTCCGATGCCTCGGAGTAACCCTTGCCTCTGCCTTGTCCTTTAAACCACACATCCAAGCCCTTGCCACCTTCTGCCTCCTCCAACTCAAAAATATTTCCAGAATCTGTCCCTTCCTCAACCCTCAATCTACTAAACTACTAGTGCATGCCCTCATCATCTCCTGTCTTGACTACTGCAACCTCCTCCTCTGTGGCCTCCCTGCTAACACTCTTGCATCTCTCCAATCTGTCATACTAATGCTGCCCAAATAATCCACCTCTTTACTCGCCATCCCTCCACTTCTCCCCTCTGCAAAGCCCTCCACTGACTCCCAATTCCCCAGCGTATCCAACTCAAACTACTAACATTGACTCACAAAGCCGTCCACAATCTGTCCCCCCCATATATCTCTGAACTAATCTCAATATATCATCCAACTTGTAATATTCAATCCTCCCAAGACCTCCTTCTTTCCTCCACACTTGTACGTTCCTCATCTAACCGCCTGCAAGACTTTGCCCGAGCAGCCCCCATTCTCTGGAATTCTGCACCCCAAAAAGTCAACTGTCCTCCACACTCAGAACCTTCAAATGGAACCTGAAATCTCATTTCTTCAAAACAGCCTACAAACTGCAATGACCACGGTGCCACCTCACCACCACTGGACCTGGTGCCCCACCACCACTGGACTTTGGGCTCCATCACCATCAGACCCGGTGCTCCACCACCATCGGACCCAGGACTCCACCAACACCAGAGCAGACCCAACCTACTGCCTCTTTCCCCATTGCCCTGTAGAATGTAAGCACGTAAGGGCAGGGTCCTCTCTCCCCTCTGTATCAGTCTGTCACTGTTAGTTTGTTCCTTGTATTTTTAACTTGTTTGTATGTATCTCTTTCTCATGTACATGGAATCAATGGTGCTCTATAAATAAATAATAATAACAATAATAATCACAGCCCTTTGTAAATTTCAAAGTTTTGTGGGCTGTGATGCCATGACATTGTTAGGCCTAGTGGGTAACAGTAGTGCTGAAGACTATCAACCTGTGAATTAAAACCGGCAACGGGGATATTTATGGACAAGGTATGGGTAGGAAAGAGGTAAGTATTATTTTATTTTTTTTAGCTCCTACATTTATGGATCTAGATATATTTAAGATCATAATAAGGTACATTTGATTTATATTGAATACATTTAATTAAAATAAATTTTTATGGCCAAATTCGAGCTGTTAAATTGGCTTTTAGACGATTTGCTAATTACTGCTCAGTGTGGTATGAGAATTTTGATCTATCATAATTTAGTTCCACTTGAGGCGCCTTTTTTGACTGTATACAAATGTACTACTTTTTGAACTTGAAAGTTAGACCTAGTTACGTCGATTAAAACGTAAAAGCTTATTTAGATTGTTTAAGGAACCTTTGAAGTCTTTGTTTCTCATGCTGTAGATGAATGGGTTCATCATTGGAGTCACTGTAGTGTAGAGAAGAGAAACAATTTTATCTGTTTTTTCATAGTATGTAGAATTGGGTCGCAAATATATAAACATGATGGTCCCATAGTAGAGGGTTACGACAGTGAGGTGAGAGGCACACGTGGAGAACACCTTGTAACTTTCAGACAAAGAATGGATTTTTAAGATAGTTGTTACAATATGGATATAAGAAATTAATATAAAAAAGAATAAAGACATCACAATGGTCCCGGCTGAGATGTATAGTAATGCTTCATTAAGCCGAATGTCCGTGCAGGATATCTGGAGAAGAGGAGGTATCTCACAGAAATAATGGTTGATATGATTAGATTTACAAAATGGTAGGTTCAAGGTAGGGAGGACAAGTATTAAAGAGTTCAAGAGCCCAACGCTCCATGAAATGGCAACTAGGCAAATGCATAACCTATAATTCATGATGGTCTTGTAATGCAGTGGTCTGCAAATGGCCACAAATCTATCATAAGCCATAATGGCAAGTAACAGGCTCTCAGTTGCACCAAGGACCAAATGGATGTACATCTGTATGGCACATTCTACAAATGAGATACTTTTGTCCATGGACAGGGTGTTCACCAACATTTTTGGGACTATCGTACATGAGAAGCTAATGTCGATAACAGAGAGGTTACTGAGGAAGAAGTACATGGGAGTATGTAACGTCGGAGTCATCATCACCACAATGATAAGTAGAATATTTCCTAATACTGTGATCATATACATCAATAAAAATGTAAAGAAACAGATAAATTGGAGATGAGAGACATTTGATAATCCAAGGAGGATGAAGCGGGCAGGAGTGGTTTGATTTAGATGCTCCATAAATATTAGCCATTGCCTGGTAAAATAATTTAATAATACATTTTTGTGTTAGCTGTCATATGTTTTAAACTGATTTACATTTTATAATACTGGTACATTTCATACTTAAGTAATAATTTAATATATTTCTTAAATTAGACAGTATTTGTTAAGCAGTCATCGATCTATCTGCTGAGGTGAGCAGATCACTTGAAATTCGAATTAAAACCTCACAGTTTTCATATATATTTGAGCTGAATTTCGGGAACTCGGTCCTATGCGGATTTATCTACTCATCTCTAGCATATGTGAAGATAATGCCCCCTTCAATTTGATGACCCAAGGGTTGCTAACACAACATGACTAAGGACATTATGCTGCCTTCACCAACTTTTCATCTTATCATCATCTTGATGTCTTCTTTTCTCCAAATAATTTAAAAGAGAAAGGAAGCGCACATAGAGTAATACCGCTATTATACAGGTCACTCAGACCCCAATTGGTTATACTCACCTGATGTAGTTGTGAGTGTCACAACTACAATAAAAGCACACAGGAGGTCGCTGCAGGCTCCCAGCTGAGAATTGAAGAATCCAGAAAACAGTAATAAAGAGCTGGAATCAAATGCCGCGCTGACCACAAGGATAAAAACAGAGTAAATTATCCACTCCGTTTATTCTGCCTACACGTGTTTCGTGGCACAAAGCCACTTCCTCAGGGATGCCCTGAGGAAGTGGCTTTGTGCCACGAAACACGTGTAGGCAGAATAAACGGAGTGGATGATTTACTCTGTTTTTATCCTTGTGGTCAGCGCGGCATTTGATTCCAGCTCTTTATTACTGTTTTCTGGTTTCTCCAAATAAGCCGCATACACACACCTGGCCATGTGTGATACATAATGCAAAGACACTTTTTTCTATAACTTCATTGTTAAATTATTTTTGCTCAAATGCCTATTGTAGGACACCTAGGTGGAGTTATAAGCAGGGCTGTAGAGTCGGAGTTGTAGAGCTGGAGTCATGGAGTCAGAGTCGGTGTCCATTTTGGTAGAGTCGGAGTCGGATTGAGGGAAATTGAGGAGTTGGAGTTAGATGTTTGGTTTACTGACTTCACAGCCTATTGTTGGACATGGTGGTGTTATAAGCAGGGGTGTAGAGTCAGAGTCGTGGAGTCAGAGTTTGTGTCCATTTTGGTGGAATCAGATTCATATTCTGAGAAATTCAGGAGATGGAGTTGGAAGTTTGGCTTACCGACTTCACAGTCCTGGTTTTAATTATTATCCAATGTATACCCCAACTGGTTCCATTAAGTACTAGTCACTACATACCAGGAAGCACCCACCAGACCATCAATTTTGGAGATGCTTCCACTTGCCCACATTTCATGCTCCCAACATCTTCTTCAAGAGCTTACTGTGTACTTGCTGCCATTTTACCTGCCAGTAGTATAAATGGTATGGCTGATAAATATTTATTACTGTTATGTTGGATAAACCTCAGTCAGATGTCCATAAAAAAAGTTTGTGTGACAGCAATGCATGGACTCGCTGTGAGTCTTCTGGCAAGAACATGAGAGCCTTATGGGTCTTATATGAAGTTATTGAGTTGTGGTCATGGGACAAATGACCAGTCCGCACACCATAATGTTTGATGAATTTCTGAGCTCAGCCTTAGAATTTATTTTTATAATTTAGTTAAAACATTTGTGCATGTTAGTGTTGTGGAAATGGCTATTGTGTAGATAGGCAAAGACATCTTATGTCTTCTGTATATTACAATGCATGTTTTAATATGTGGATTGAGTGTTCTGATTTAAAATCTATAATGTCTATTTCCATGAAGAATGAAAATAAGATGAATAGGTGTTTGCATGATAAACGATTTCTTTGTATATTTTCTTATCTACTTCTGGGAATGGAGCCAATTTAAACACAGAACCATAGTTTATAATTTTTGCAGCTTTCATATCTGTAAGGAATGTAGAAGATTGTTACAACAGTATATAAGAACATTTTAGCATATGATATTTAATGTGGGAATAAAATAGTTGATGATGTTCTCATGTATTATAATAATGTGTTCATATGACTAATGGATTGTATGCGTATGTCCAACCATAACCTTTGTATTATCAATTAATAATAATGAGACCCTGAGGTCACACCAGGGGTATAAAAAATAAAATAAATAACAATGATATGTTTGCAGTAACAAACTTCAGAGTTTGCTCAGCACTTGCAGTCTGACTTAAGCCCCCGTCACACCTAGCAAGATCACTACCGAGATCGCTGTTTCGTCACAGGTTTTGTGACACAACAGCGACCTCGCCAGCGATCTTACTATGTTTGACATGTAGCAGTGACCGGGTCCCCGCTGTGACATCGCCAATCATGTCAAAATGGCCTGGACCATTTTTTGATCGTTGGGCTCCCGCTGGCCAGCATGTATCGGTGTGTTTGATGCCTTAACAACAACCTCATTGGCGGCTCAGAATTCAGCCACGTGGGTCTGAGTCATCAGACTAGCTGCTGTATGACAGAGTCCCAACAACCGCCAAGGTTGTTGAGTAGATCTGACTGTTTGACGTCTCACCCGCGATCACATAGTGACGTTCCAGCGATCCTTACTAGGTCGTATCGTTGTGGGGATCTCTGGAACGTCGCCAAGTGTGACGGGACCCTTATTCTCACTGCACGTGTATGAAATAAGGTATATATAATCTGGAAGCAAGACCGGTCAAGGTGACAGTCTCCTGATTGAAGAGACATTAACAATGGAAAGCACTAACCTCATGATTTAAGATTTTAAAAAGATTTTAACAAAAATTAAGTCAATGAGTCAAGAAAAATTCTGTTAAAATATAAAGCCTGCAAAACAAATATTTTGTTGTAGAAAACATTTTAAATATTAACATGTAAAATATACTGTATATACATAATAAATTATAATTTAAAATGTAATATAATTTATAAAACATTTTGAGAATATACTCTACTTTTAGTTATATGATTACCTTTCATTATATCCATACTTCTGTATCTCAATATGTAGAAAGAATTATCACATATAATATAAATGATGTTTACTATATATAGAGATCCTTATTCCCTTAGGTGTTTCGCTGTGCAATGTCTTTAATTAATCAATCTTGTAGAAAGGTGATAATTATTATCTCCCAATGGCTCCAGGATACTATGATTTTTCATTATACACAATCGACTTTCACCACCTGAATTTTTGATTTACTTGAGATGTTATTGATCATTTAAGTGTATCCACGGTGCTCGATTTTTATAACAAAAAAATGTTTTGAATTTCTGTTTTTAAGGATTTGTAAGTTCATTGATGAGGTCTCCTGGTGAAAGCCCTAATTAAGTGGCCAGAAAGGAAGTGCAAGAAGTCTCATTCTGAAGGACCCAACATGAAAACTAGAAAAATTACCTCTGCGTAATTCAACATTTTTCCTGTGAGGGTGCTGCAGAAAAATTTAAAAATTGTAGCAGGCTGCCTGCCAACATATAAAAAAAAGATCACCACGGACCACTAAAAATATAAGGTAGTTTGCATTGGGCAATCTCTTTAGCCAGTTCAGGACCAATCCAAGGGGGACAGTGTTTAACTGATCCGCGCTGCCATATGATGAAAGGATCAACAAATATCTGTCATGTAATGGTGGCTTTATTCTTCGACGTGAATGGCTATTTTAGATTCAGTCCTCCCAGCCTGGTGTAGGGCTACAATTTTGTTTCTGATGTCCTTCGACAGGTCTTTGGTCTTCACCATAGTAGAGTTTGGAGTGTGACTGTTTGAGGTTGCGGACAGGTGTCTTTTATATTGATAACAAGTTCACACAGGTGCCGGTGCTACAGCTAATGAGTGGAGGACAGAGGAGCCTCTTAAAGAAGAAAACAGAGGTCTGTGAGAGCCAGAGATCTTGCTTGTTTGTAGGTGACCAAATACTTATTTTCCACCAAAATTTGAATAAAATTTCTTTCCAGATCTGACAATGTGATTATCAGGATTTGTTTTCTCATGTTGTCTCTCATAGTTGAGGTCACCTATGATGTCAATTACAGGCCGACGTCATGTTTTGAAGTGAGAGAACTTACACAATTGGTGGCTGACTAAATACTTTTTTCCCCCACTTTGGATGCCGTTGATGGAAGGAAAAATGTAACACACACACCTGCTATCTAAGGCTGGTTTTTACACTGGCGTTTTTTTAAACCCTGGGGAATGAGGGTAAAGCTCGCAGTCCTCTGGATTCCCCAGGATCCCCCCACAAATGTGTTTTCAGGATGCAACTGGCTACACCCGCACCGGTATTATCACTGATCCGTCTCATGTATTAGTGATATTACTGGTGCGGGAGCATCCATTGCATCCCGTGGATTACCTGTTTCCGCTGGATCCAGTGACAAATGACATGCCCCTCTGCTTGTCCGCGTGTCATTTAGAACTGCGTTCTGGGCATGCACAGTTAAAAAACACAGATCCAGTATCCATATCAAGAGGGATCTGGAGTCCGCAAGATCCGGATTCCATTGGGCCCATTCTGATTTAACCCATGGTGCCCCAGATCCAGGTGCTTCTGGGTTTTGACACGGAGACAAAAAATGCACTAAAATGCATTTTTGGTCTCAGTGAAAAAACCTTTCACACTCGGATCAGAAAAAAAGTAAAGAACTGGATGCACCCACAAGTGCCTGTGGCCCCATTAGAAGTCAGTAGGGTCGAAAACTGATCATCCAGTTTAAGCTGGATACACACGGATGCCAAAAAACAGCAGTTTGCAACAAGCTTTAGTATGGCAAAAATTCCCCAGTTATTGGAAGGGGTGAATACTTTTTCTACAATATCTTTTTGGGCGTAGAAAAGAAATAAAATGCAAAACGTAAGTATCTTACTGGTTGTGTACAAAACAAGATATGAACAAGCATCTTATTGGTTATTTAGCATTAAACTACTGATTGGTTACATTTTGATCTGCTATTATGATTGGATGTTCATTTCAGATTAATGTGTCCTTTGCTCTGCATAGTGTGGTCATGTTCCCTTCGAAGTAGGTTGTATGTCTCACAAACCTTTATCTATGAGAATTTGGACATTGCTTTCTTCTCAGCAAGAGGCTTTGATAATGTGTCTTTTTTAAGGTTTCTTGAAGCCACACGGTAATTTTTAAAGCCATACTGGTATTTCAAGATGGAGGCTACCATCACAAGTTCTCTTTGCATGGATTTTCTTTGAAATATTTGGACTTGGTATACAATCAGAATTGTGCCATCAATTACCCTCCATATTCCTCTTTTATTTTAATGGCAAAATGCTTTAAAAACCTGCTAAAAAAGATAAATAATAAATGTTGCAAAAGAATTCCAGATACATAGCTGATATGTGCTAGAGATGAGAGGTTGTGGCAAGTTTCAAATTCATCAAATTGTTTGATTTTACCAGGTAATTTAATTCACAGTGGGTATTCTCTGCAAATTGAACGTTCCTTATTCTGCTCCTGGGTCTCTAAAGATCGCATAACATAATAATAATAATAATAATATTTATTCATTTATATAGCACTATTAATTCCATAGCACTTTACATACATTTGGAACACTGTCCCCATTGGGTCTCACAATCTAAACATCCTGTCAGTATGTCTATCAAGTGTGGGAGGAAATTGGAGTGCCTGGAGGAAACTCACGCAAACATGGAGAGAACATACAAACTCTTTGCAGATGTTGTCCTTGGTGGGAATTGACTCCAGGATCTCAGCGCTGCAAGGCTGCAGTGCTAACCACAGAGAAACCATGCTGCCCTTAACCTAAAACGTAAGAAAATAATATACCTTACCGTTCACCATTTGCATTACCCCTGCTTCTTGCTTACCGCACACTGGCTTTCAGTGTCCCCAATTACAGTCATCACTAATTGAAACCATGAGCCTCTTCACGCTAGCCTGGGACTTCCAGCCACAACAAAAGTCCCTTTGTCTACACATCACAAGGTTACAACAATGTGATGTCATGATGTGCACGGAGACCTTGTGCGCAAATGCAGAAACGTCCTAGGCCTGGTCATGGCTTTTAGTCCTGGGCTTATGTAAAAGGCTTGAGGTTTCAGTATGCAACAATGGTAAGAAGAGACATTTAAGACCAGGGAGAAAAGATCAGGGCCTATCGTAAAGTGGAATATTACATTTTCGAACCTTTTGCTAGCTCTGTATGGTTCAACAAGATAGTGGGAAGTCCAAATCCATTTTGTTCAATTTGCATGGAGCATATACCTAACGGTCTGAATTCTGAAAAACATTGATTTTTTTAAAAATCTGAGTAAAATTCCACCTGAATAAAACTGATCATGGGTAAACATATCACTTTATAGCTACCTCCAGGCCATAGAGCTTTCCTTAAAAATATTATTTTGCTATATTGACCAACTCATGAAAACAAAATACAGTGGTTTCCTTGAAAACCCACAGTT
>JARQOC010000012.1:91260046-91321093 GCA_033576535.1 Allobates femoralis
CAAAGCCACGAACAAAGCCACGAACAAAGCCACGGAAGTAGCGCCGTGTGCGACGGAAGTCGCTACGGCAATTATATAATAGATAAAATATCTTCAAATGACTAGATGTTTTTGCATCTTGATACATAATAAGGCCTATTTTATATTGACCTAGTTAAGAGAGCAGAGTTGAGAAATGGGCAGTACCATTGATTTTGTTTGTTCTGGAAAAACGTGACTCTCTGCTCAGTCCTCGCCTGTCCCGCTTCCATTACTTGTTCCGATTTCACCAAAGCCTCCTATCTAGTCCATTCTAGCTGAAATCTTCTATCCTTTGACCCGTGATGTAGTCTTGGTTGACTTTACCCTGCTCCAAGATTTTTGGCACAGAATAGGCTTCTGATACCATTATGTTACAATGTACGTTGCCCAAAGCACTGACTAGCATTGTGATATCTAACATCAGAAGCAAAGTCGGTATGGGAAGTCACAATACAGAATAAAGATGTCCAAATAAGATGTTTTAAGGAAAATACACATCACAAGGAACTTCACCTCAAATTGCTCATTTCTACATATTATATAATAGCACAAATGACTAAGGAATCTCGTACAGTACAAAAATGTATGCAACAAATCAAATTGCAAGAGGTGAACTTTTGACCCCATAAATATATTTGGAAAAGGCACTAGAAGCCTTGTAAATTGACTGTTGACGTACAATTACTGTAAAAGTTTAGTGTCAGCCTCTTATCAAACCTGAATGTCTGTCCTGAACACTCCTGGAGGACATACAGGGGTTGGACAAAATAATGGAAACACCTAACTTTTTGGCATCATAATCTTTGAACATGTTATACACATGCAAACCGTGACATATGTTAATGTTGTGTAGTTGATTATTTGTGTTAAGTGATGTGTATGTAAATTAACTGTTTTGTTTTTTCCCGAATTGTAAGAACATTGATGAGAACCTGATACCAATGGCAGACCTATCGGATTTTCAAAACGGCCAAATTGTTGGTGCTTGTATGGCAGGCGCTAGTGTAACAGAAAGTGCCGGAATGGTTGGCATTGTGTCAAGAGGTACTGTTTCCAAAGTAATGACTGCGTTTGAAAGAGAAGGAAAAAATGGCGTAAGGAGTATGGGAGCGCTGTGCCTGGTTAAAGTGTTGGCAAGTGCTGCAACACAGAAGCAGTAAAACAGTAATTAGAAGAAACAAATCTGTATAAATTTGCACACAGCCAATTGCACGTGAAAACAATTATTTTACATTTATTTGGTGCATAAGGACAGAAAATAACCTTGATTTTACATTAAAAACAATAAAAAAAAAATCTCCCTTAGCCTCACACGACATTGTCAATTTAACCAGGACCCTGGTGGGCAGAAAATAAGGGCGTACAGAAATTATTCAATACTAGTATGACACCAAACTCATTATAGCGATTATTATTGCCCCACATACCTATAGGCACTTGAGAAGACATGATGAAACAGAAAATTGCTTAAAGCCCTAACAAAAAGTACTTATACAGGATAAACATAGTACATGAGGCCCTGCAGGGGTGAAAGCGTAAGTAGCCTGAAGACTTGGTTAACTCTTTGTGAGCTAAGATTCAATTATCTAAGTGCAACATAAATGTGGACAACATATACCAGTGGCTATATACATTAGTAGGTAAGTAGTAAGGATTATTGCTCCCAAAGTATCTCTGTACTTATCACTGATCAGAGCCCCTAGTGAGATTGCAGAATTCTGCAATCATAGACAAATTTCCCAGAATAAAACATGGCTATTGTAGCAACCCAATCATATAGCATGCCACATTAATTGTAGGAAAATAATTATCATGCATGAGGGTCCTGTATAAGATAATCAGCATGCCAGTAGTGCTGCTGATACCATAGCAACACTAGTGGCGTTAGTCATAAATAGGGGAAATACAGAGGGGGGGAAGCAGTCCTGAAAATACAATACCCTTAGTGGAGGACCTGGAGTGTGGGCAAAAGGGACTGGGCCCAACGCGTATCACCACCACCGTGGCTTCGTCAGGCGTTTAAAAGAGAAGGAAAAATGTCTGCAGCAAAGCACAGGTCTGTCCGAAAGTCGAAGTTGACTGAGAGAGACTGATGGACTCTAAAGCGAATTGTGAGAGAGGATCGCAAGACCACGGCTCCGAAAATCACTGCTGAGCTCAATGATCACCTACAGAACCCAGATTCCACCAAAACTGTTGGTCGGGAGCTGCACAAATCTGGATTCCACGGAAGAGCTGCAATTAGAAAACCGCTGCTCTCAATGACAAATGTTTCCAAGCGTTTAGAGCGTTGTAGAAACTTCCAGAATTAATCCCTCGAGCAGTGGAAACATGTGATATTCTCAGACCAATCATCGTTTACCCCATTTTCCCACCTCCGGCCGAGTGTACATTTGGAGACAGCCGGAAGAAGCATTCCATCCAGACTGCCTTCTCCCAACCGTAAAATATGGCGGAGGCTCTGTGATGATCTGGGGTGCTATTTTGTGGAGATCCGCCGGGCCAATGATATCACTTTGTATGAATCCATACCTCGGAGAATTGAGGCTGTAATCGCCGCAAAAGGTGGACCTACACCATATTAATCTAACTTTTGTTGATTTTTCCAGGTGTTTCCATCATTTTGTCCAACCTCTGTATTTTATAATAAAAAAAAAAAATTGTATGTATATATAGGGGAATCTCAATGAATTAAAATATCATCAAAACATAAAATTCAGTAATTCAATACATAAAGTGAAACACATCTAATATATAGAGCCATTACACAGAGAGGGATCTATTTCATGTGTTTATGTCTGTTAATGTTGATGATTATAGCTCACAGCCAATGAAAACCCAAAGGTCATTATCTGACAAAATTAAAGTAGGGAGGATGAAGGGTTAAAAACTGCCGTATTCCACCAGACATCAAAGGGTGAATATAATATTGATTTATTAGTCACTGTGTTTCAGGGCTTCCTGTCCTCTTCCTCAGGACAATCAATATCATATTGCCAAGGCATTGACTAATAAATCAATATTATATTCACCCTTTGATGTCTCGAAGAATACGTCAGCGTGGTATTTTACTCTTCATTCTCCCTAGTTTAATTTTCTGAGATAATGACCTTTGGGTTCTCATTAATCATCAACATTAACAGAAATAAAACACATGAAATAGATCCCTCTGTGTGTAATGACTCTATATAATATGTGTGTTTCACTTTATGTATTGAACTACTGAAATAAATTACATATTTGATGATATTCTAATTCATTGAGAGGCCTTTGAGAATGTAAAATGTTACAGCCAACCCAAGCCTTACCTGCAATCCTTCGTGATAAACAAATGATTCATGTCATCTACAAATATGACTCTCTCTGTACTAGAAGCAGAACCTTATTAAAGTCTCTGCTTATAATTAGAGTTATAAACAGAAGTTTACTTTTTCATTTTTGCACATTTTCAATCTCAAGTATTAAAAAGCAAACGAAAATCCCCAAAACACTTAAAATTTAGATAAAATAAACAAATGTCAAAACATTATATTGTGATCTTTTGAATACTATTGGGTAACTTTGGCCTGACCGGTCGAAAGTAAGCTCTAAAAATTGTTCTATAACTATAATCTAATACATTAAGGAACCGACCTTTGAATGTGTTACTTGTCATACCCCCAAGTCTTGTGTGTTGATAGAATACATTGTTGAGTCTTACTTTTTGCCCATCCTACCAACGTCACCTAAAAAGTTAATGCGGTTAATGATCATCGATGAAATCTTTGGGTTTATATATCATTCAGTGATGTCTCATTCCCCATGGCATGGCTGGATAAAAACATTTAAGTGCATAGTATTGGCAAAATGAGATTCCCAGATCAATTGTTATTTCCAATCTTCTGAGAGTAACTGGCAACAGCATGAAAAGTGTAACTTTTTTAAGCCAATATAAAAAATAACGAGCTTCAACTTACCATACTGTTGTGCGCTAGAGTGTGAATAGGTGTCCGGTGCCAGGAGCCATTTAGGTGGACTAGACTGGATACAACGTAACTGAGGCAAAAGTAGAGGATAGTAGACTCCAGCACCGAAAAATATGTATTTATAAAATCCCATTTTATTGTAAAAATTAAAATACATAGTCAAAAACCCATTTAAGCACCTTACGTGTTTGGACTTTGTAAAAAGCCTCCTTAGCCATAGGTATATTCTCAAGGAAAAAAATGGTTTTAAATAAGATTTAGTAACAAGAGAAGAGTGAAACACCCTATTTCTGACCTACAACTAATTACGAGTAAAGTTGACCTCAAATGGCTGTGGGGTAAAGGGAATACTAAAGAAAAGGGCGCAGATCTAAGTGCAGATGGTATGGCAGTTCTGGTAATAAACTTAGGTTTATATCCCTACCTTTACAATGTCTTGTTCAGATGCGTATCTCCACAATGAGGGGTGCCAGAACAGAGGATCCGGCAGTCTGGTCTGCAGCTTGGTTCCGGATTCATCGGACTCTCCAGCCAATGGGTCCGTCAGTAGAGATTTGAGATTAGAACATCTGGGATTTTACCAGAGTGCTCCCAGAAACCAAGTATCGAAGTATTCATTTTCCCGAAGTTTTATTTCAAATTAAAAAACAATAAACAGATGAACATACAACGCATTTTGGCTATATAATGTCATAGTATAGCCTTCCTCAGGAAAACAAATACTTCGATCCATGGTTTCTGGAAGCACTCTGGTACAATCCCAGATGTTCTAATCTCAAACAATTTACAACTAAGAATTTTTTTACTTAATTCGAAACACATAAGGTGCTTATGCTTTTAGTCCTATGACTTTTTCATTATGTATTTTAATATCTTTCAATAAAATGTGGTTTTATACGTATATATTTCTGGTACTGGTGGAGTCTGCTATCCTCTCTTTTTGCCTTAGTAACTTTTTTAATGTAAAAATGATTTAAAAAAAAGCTTACATCATTAAAATTTAGATTATATATAGCCAACATATATTACAGATTGTCATTACTCCATGTCTCCAGTAGTACACAAGTACACAAGACTCAATTGACCAGTCAGTAAGGTTTTATTTTTGGGTAGAGGATTGGGCAGTAATAAAGAACCGTGACAAAGCACATAGAAAACGTGTAGATGTGTCCTAGGCCAGATATGAACCAAGAACACCAGTGGGGTTTTTCAAATTGTCCCCAATATTTAGAAGTGAAAAACACAAGGAGATAGCTGAATGTACATAAAGGTGAAAGTCATAACTGGTGCCAAAGGGAGCAACAAAACATTCAAAAATTGTAGAGGCAAATATTGGTGGACACTCAATGAGGCTGCATGAAGTTGTGTCATGCACACTAATAATAAGAGGATAAGAAGAGGTTCAAAGGTCTCCAGACTAGCAGCCACCAACTATCATGATGGCAGCTTGGCCATGGTCCTGCAAATCTTTTTGTTCAACAAATGAAAATTGTTATGACACGAATCACCAGAGGTGGTGCCTAAGCCTCAGCGATGCACGAGGTGGAAGCTGTCTGAAGAACTGGTTGGGAAACTTTGGTGACTAGACTAGTGACTGGTGAGGTGAGAATTTTGCTGAATTTGCATAAGGCGAGGCACCAAAAATTTTGATTTAGATCCATTTTTTTTTAAATGAGGTGAATTTAATTTGCCTTCCATTCCATTGGCTCACAGGCATATTTGAAGTCAATATTACTGGTCCTAGAGTGAAGAAACTGAAGATTTGATGGCCCAAAGTTGGAAAGAAGAGGTGTGGAAAACCCGACTGTGGGACTATGTACCAGTCAAGTGAGCTGTGATGTATTAGTTTACTTTTTTTGATTGTTTTCAAAGGAATTGCTGGTTCCCTATGGATTAACAAAATGGTGGCCACAATTCAACATCCAATAGGTTTTGGCAGAATTGTTCTTCTTAATTATGGTGCTATATTATAATGGCAGTGTATCTATTCCAGGACAGTACAGCTAGAAGAAAACACTCTGTATCCTCCAAGCTAGGTGGAAGTAGAAGTAGTGCTTCAAAGGAAGGAATTCTTTTGTTCTCTGAAAGTGTATTTGCCACTTTTTAGGGTACTACAGATGATGAAAAGCAAATGTCAATGACTGAAGGATTGCTTAGGACGAAGTACATGGGAATCTGGAGTTTATCATTGCTTTTAACATTGGTCAATAGAATAAAAGTTATGGTATAAATGACCATAAAAATAATAAAGTAAGAAATACTAAGTTATGTGGAATATACTGAGGAAGATTAAAGTCTTCACCAATGTTTGTTTGGAGTTTTCCACCACATACCTACTTTTAGGACTCACCTTGAAAGGTGGATTCACTTAGCTACAGAAAGAACACACAGACCAAAGATCAGGTGTCATGTTGAACAGTAATGACTAGGACAACAGGCATAGAAGAAAATACCATGGCACATCAAATGTCAAGCTGGTTTATTGCTCACAGCACTCCATGCAAATGAAGTTGGACCAACCTTTCAGTCATAAGACCTTATTTATGCTGGCAATGCTTGGAGACAAAGCAGGGTGGACAAAGTATCAGTAGTGTGGTTTATTCTCTTCACATTTTGATGTATCCCAACTAGTGATGAGCGAGTACCAAAATGCTCGGGTGCTCGATGCTCGGGCCGAGCATCCCAAGATACTCGTGTACTCGGCCCGAGCACCGAGCCCAATGTTATCCTATGGGAGACCCGAGTATTTTTATGAAATGACTGCCGGCAGCATGTAGAAACCCTGAAAATGTCACAAAAGTCTCAGAAGAGTGCTCAAATGGCATGGCAACACCATGGGGAAGACCCCTGGAAGCATTTCTCACTCAAAAGTCACAGCTGTGAACAATGTTGTCCGAGTTTCACGCCAATTTTACGGAGTCACCAGAAAACCTTCCAAAATGTCACCAAAATGAATATTCAGGGTGAAAATGTTAAGGGCACATACCCAATAGTGAGATACAGCTGATGTATGTTACTTTTTGTGATTACATGAAAGATTTTACGTGAAAACATTGTGCGGCACTCCGATGTCCCTGAGAAGAGACGTACATGAAGCCCTGTCTTGACATAATGTGCCCATTTTGAGGAAGTGGGTATATTGTAGTATTTTCCTTTACCAGGGCAGTCCAAAATTGTGACTTTCAACAATGCCCCTGAATACAGACGTACATGAGGGCCTGTAAACCTGAAGTGGGTGTATTGTAGTATTGCCCTTTGGCAGGGCAGCCAAAAATTGGGAGGTTCAACAATGCCCCTGGATACAGACGTGCAGGAGGGCCTGTAAACCTGAAGTGGGTGTATTGTAGTATTTCCCTTTGGCAGGGCAGCCAAAAATTGGGAGGTTCAACAATGCCCCTGGATATAGACGTGCAGGAGGACCTGTAAACCTGAAGTGGGTGTATTGTAGTATTGCCCTTTGGCAGGGCAGCCAAAAATTGGGAGGTTCAACAATGACCCATGCATACAGACATGCATGAGGGCCTGTAAACCTGAAGTGGGTGTATTGTAGTATTGCCCTTTGTCAGGGCAGCCAAAAATTGGGAGGTTTAACAATACCCCTGGATACAGATGTGCAGGAGGGCCTGTAAACCTCAAGTGGGTGTATTGTAGTATAGCCCTTTGGCAGGGCAGCCAAAAATTTGGAGGCTACACATTGTCCCTGGATAGAGACGTGCAGGAGGGCCTGTAAACCTGAAGTGGGTGTATTGTAGTATTGCCCTTTGGCAGGGCAGCCAAAAATTGGGAGCTTCAACAATGCCCCTGGATACAGATTTGCAGGAGGGCCTGTAAACCTGAAGTGGGTGTATTGTAGTATAGCCCTTTGGCAGGGCAGCCAAAAATTGGGAGGTTCAACAATAACCCATGCATACAGACATGCATGAGGGCCTGTAAACCTGAAGTGGGTGTATTGTAGTATTGCACTTTGGCAGGGCAGCCAAAAATTGGGAGGTTCAACAATGCCCCTGGATACAGACGTGCAGGAGGGCCTGTAAACCTGAAGTGGGTGTATTGTAGTTTTGCCCTTTGGCAGGGCAGCCAAAAATTGGGAGCTTCAACAATGACCCTGGATACAGACGTGCAGGAGGGCCTGTAAACCTGAAGTGGGTGTATTGTAGTATAGCCCTTTGGCAGGGTAGCCAAAAATTGGGAAGCTCAACAATGACCCATGCATACAGACATGTATGAGGGCCTGTAAACCTGCAGTGGGTGTATTGTAGTATTTCCTTTTGGCAGGGCAGCCAAAAATTGGGAGGTTCAACAATGCCCCTGGATACAGACGTGCAGGAGGACCTGTAAACCTGAAGTGGGTGTATTGTAGTATAGCCCTTTGGCAGGACAGCCAAAAATTGGGAGGTTCAACAATAACCCATGCATACAGACATGCATGAGGGCCTGTAAACCTGAAATGGGTGTATTGTAGTATTGCCCTTTGGCAGGGCAGCCAAAAATTGGGAGGTTCAACAATGCCCCTGGATACTGACGTGCAGGAGGGCCTGTAGACCTGAAGTGGGTGTATTGTAGTATAGCCCTTTGGCAGGGCAGCCAAAAATTGGGAGGTTCAACAATGACCCATGCATACAGACATGCATGAGGGCCGGTAAACCTGAAGTGGGTGTATTGTAGTATTGCCCTTTTGCAGGGCAGGCAAAAATTAGGAGGTTCAACAATGCCCCTGGATACAGACGTGCAGGAGGGCCTGTAAACCTGAAGTGGGTGTATTGTAGTATTGCCCTTTGGCAGGGCAGCCAAAAATTGGGAGGTTTAACAATGACCCATGCATACAGACATGCATGAGGGCCTGTAAACCTGAAGTGGGTGTATTGTAGTATTGCCCTTTGGCAGGGCAGCCAAAAATTGGGAGGCTCCACATTGTCCCTGGATAGAGACGTGCATGAGGGCCTCAAAACATTTTTCCCATTGAAAAGGAGCGGGTCTCCTGACGTTGTAATGCCCATTCTAAAAGAATGGGCGAAAAAATGTACAACTGGGGGTATACCTGAAACAACAGCCTAACTATTGTAACAGTCATCATGGTGGCACATGAGGAGAAGGAGGAGCAGTCCAGCAATTAGCCAAAGTGCAGAAGTGTGAAACCCATGGGTGAGTGGAGGTACATGGCAAATTTCCATAACAAAATTTAAATTCCGCTGTCATTTGTTGGTGGTGTGGTGAAGTCTGGCCCAATCCAACCCTTGATCATCTTGATCAGAGTCAGCCTGTCAGCATTTTCAGTTGACAGGCGGGTGCGTTTATCAGTAATGATTCCACCTGCGGCACTGAAAACACGCTCTGACAAAACGCTAGCGGCAGGGCAGGCCAGGACTTCCAAGGCGTAGAGAGCCAATTCATGCCACGTGTCCAGCTTGGAGACCCAATAATTGTAAGGCACAGAGGAATCTCGCAGTACAGTTGTTCGATCTGCAAGGTACTCCTTCAGCATCTGGCCAAACTTAGCATTTCTTGTGGCACTACCCCTCACCTCAGGGGCTGTGGTACGTGAGGGGCTGAGAAAACTGTCCCACATCGTAAAGACTGTACCCCTACATCTGGCGGATTGGACTTGTGCCCCTCTCGGCCGTACGCCTTGGTTGTCCACCGATTCCTGACCTATGCCGCTAGCGTTTTGTGAGGGGAATGCTTTGTCTACTTCCGTGACTATGGCCTTCTGGAACTGCTGCATTTTGGCTGACCTCTCCGCCTTAGGAATGAGAGACATAAAGTTCTCCTTGTAGCGTGGGTCTAAGAGTGTTGCCAACAGTACTGATTGTCTGCCAAGATGTTCTGAACGCGAGGGTCACGAGCCAGGCAGCTTACCATAAAGTCAGCCATGTGCGCCAGACTCTTAACAGCCATCACTTCAGTATCCTGACCAACACAATGACTAAACATGCTGTCCTCCTCCTCCTCATCTGCCCTGTCCTCTGGCCAGCCACGCTGAAGCGAGGGTATGACTGGTGTGCATGTCATATCCTCAATTTGGCCAGAGAGTTGCTCCATATCTTCATCCTCCTCCTCCTCGTCATAGTCCTCCACTGCACGTTGTGATGAGATGAGGCTGGGCTGTGTGTTATCACCCACACCCACTACTGTTTCTTGCTCCAAGTCATCGCGCTCCGCCTGCAATGCATCATCTTTGTTTTTCAGCAGAGACCGTTTTAGAAGGCAGAGTAGCGGTATGGTGACGCTAATAATGGTGTCATCGCTGCTCACCATCTTGGTGGAGTCCTCAAAGTTTTGGAGGATGGTACATAGGTCGGACATCCATCTCCACTCCTCAGGTGTTATGTGTGGAGTTTGACCCATTTCCCGACGGCTTAGGTGATGCAGGTAGTCAACAACTGCCCTCTTCTGCTCACATATCCTGACCAACATGTGCAGAGTTGAATTCCAACGCGTGGGGACATCACACACCAGTCTGTGGGCCGGAAGACGCAAACGGTGCTGAAAACCGGCAAGGCCGGCTGAAGCAGCAGGTGACTTGCGAAAATGTGCAGTCAGGCGGCAAACTTTTACTAGCAGATCAGACAGCTCTGGGTATGACTTTAGAAACCTCTGAACCGCCAGGTTGAGCACACGGGCCACGCATGGAACATGCGTCAGCTGGCCTCGCCTCAAAGCTGCCACCAGGTTCCGGCCATTGTCACAAACGACCTTTCCTGGCTTTAGGTTCGGAGGTGTGAGCCAGTGATCTGCCTGCTGTTTCAGAGCTGTCCACACCTCTTCTGCATTGTGGAGTTTGTCACCTATGCATATTAGCTTCAGCACAGCCTGTTGCCGCTTTGCAGAGGCAGTGCTGCAATGCTTCCAGCTTGGGACTGGTGTGGAGGGTAAAGTGGATGAGGATGCACAGGAGGAGGAGGAGGAGGCTGAGGAGCATGACATTCCGGAGCTGTAGAGTCTGGGTGAAACCATGAATGAGGTAGGGCCTGCAATCCTTGGTGTGGGAAGGACGTGTTCCGTCCCTCGCTCAGACTGGGTCCCAGCTTCCACAATATTAACCCAGTGTGCCGTCAAGGAGATGTAGCGGCCTTGCCCACAAGCACTTGTCCACGTGTCTGTGGTTAGTTGGACTTTTGCTGAAACAGCGTTGTTCAGGGCACGTGTGATGCTTTGTGACACGTGGTTATGCAATGCGGGGACGGCACACCTGGAGAAATAGTGGCGGCTGGGGACCAAGTAACGTGGGACAGCAGCCGCCATCAGGTCGCGGAATGCTTCCGTCTCCACCAGCCGGAAAGGTAACATTTCTAGCGCAAGCAGTCGCGAAATGTGACCATTTAGGACTGTGTCATGTGGGGCGTTGGCAGCGTATTTGCGCCTGCATTCAAAGGTTTGCTGAATAGATAACTGCACGCTGCGCTGGGACAAGGACGTGCTTGATGGTCGTGTTATTTGTGCGTGGGCAACATCAGGTGCAGGGCCGGAGGCTTGTTCGCGGGCAGCATGGACAGGGGATTGGCTCACACGCACAACACGCGAAGACGTAGCAGCGACATCAGCAAGCTCCGCTCCTCGACTCTGTTGTACTTCCCACAAAGTCGGGTGCTTGGCTGATCATGCTGGTGGTGGTCAGGCTGCTAGTTTTCGTACCCCTGCTGATGCTGGCATGGCAGGTGTTGCAAATGGCCTTTTTAGAGTCATCTGGAGCCAACTTAAAAAACTGCCAGACTCGGGAAGACCTAACATTTGCACAGGCACCTTGTGTCGTGTTGTTGTTCCGGGGAACGGTTGCCTGCCTTCTGCCTGCGGACACCACCCTGCTTCTTACTGCCTGTTGGGATGCTATGCCTCTCTCCCCCTGTGCACTGCTGTCCTTGCTCTGCATATCTTCCTGCCAGGTTGGGTCAGCTACTGGATCATCCACCATGTCGTCTTCCTTTTCCGCACCCTGATCCTCCTCCTGACTTCCTTGCAATTGTGTCTCATCATCGTCCACCCCTTGTTGAGACACATTGCCAACGTTCCCTTCGTGAAAATGTGGCTGCTCAAATATTTAGCCATTGGTACATACGCTCTCCTCATCACCCACTTCAATAGGAGCTGGCGAGAGGCCAGATTCTTCGAATGGATACGTGAACAGCTCTTCCGAGTGTCCAAGTTTGGGATCAGTAATGTCCGTGGACGTGTACTCGGCCTGGTGGTAGGAAGGAGGATCAGGTTGGGAAATGTGCGGTGCAGTATCACGGCTACTGACACTTGACCGTGTGGAAGACAGGGTGTTTGTGGAGGTGCCAATCTGACTGGAAGCACTATCCGCTATCCAAGTAACAACCTGTTGACACTGGTTTTGGTTCAAGAGAGGTGTACTGCTGCGGGCCCCAAGAATTTGGGACAGGACGTGCGAGCGAGAAGATGTGGGTAAACGGTTGTTAACCATTTCTCACTTCTGTACTGTCAGTGACTGAGGATTTTTTTGGTTTATGACCTTCTGTTAAGCTGTGATCTGTGACGTCATCTCCCTATCCAGATTCACTCCAAAATGGCTGCTACATTGAACTTTACACAATCCACTTCTTCATGAGAAATTACATACTAATTCACAAAAAAGTTACATTTTCGCTAAAGTACCCTTCCTAACCAGATAATGTGCTGTTTAGTGGGCATCAAACATTAATATCTAAAAGATGATCTTGTCACCAATTCATTAATCTGCAGTATATTTTGATAATTTCCAATTTTAGATGATATCGCAGTGTATAATACCCTTAGTATTAAACCACATACTGATAGATAAATTGATACAATGAAAATTAAATATTGAAGAATTCAATGAACCCAACTACCATATTTTTAAGATTATAAAACATACTTTTACTCCCCAAAATGTGGGAGGAAAATATGGGGGGCGTTTTATAATCCAGTTGTAGCTTACATGGGGGGAAGGGCGCAGAGAAGCAGGAGTGCCGTTGTCGCCACTGCAAGTCAGTGGCAGGAGTGGGGCGATGCTTTGTGCGGTGTGCAGGGTTTCCTGGTGATGCTGGAACCATCCCAGGGATGCAGGCATTGCAAGGCAGGAGCCTTTGCCGATGGTTGTATGCAAGTAAATGTTAGTGATGCGTGATTCAAAGAACTGTTGTCACATGCAGTCATCAATGACAAGGTGAGATCTCAATCGGAGAATGCACCACCTCCTGGCACCATTTCCCTTAATTCTACTACCTTGAGATGAATGGTGCCGGAGGAGGCACATGTGCAGATTCAGATCTCGGCTTGTCATTAAGCAGAGAGCTTAATCTGTGCACAAGGCACATCCGATGGCATTTTTTGAAGCCCACACTGCTGACATTTACTTGCATGCAACTACAGGGGATGGCTCCTTTCTTACAATGCCCACAGCATCACTGGGATGGCTCCTGCCTCACACCACCCGCAACATAGAAATGACACATGCTGCACCTCACGCAACATGGCCCAACTCCTGCAACCACTGGCGACCCTGCTCCACCACCACTGCCCTGGTAAAATACAACTGGATTATAAGACGTACCCCCATCTTCAACCAAAACATCTTTTTTACCTATATTCATCTCGGAATTTTTGGTATGTTGTATAATCTAGTGCATTTTATAAAATGCAACATATAGTAATTCAAATAGTTTGCAGTTCTCTTTGTGTGAATTGCCTAAAATGGCACATTGCAGCTATTGCATCTGGCGGAGAAAGATCACATGACCTTGAGCCGTCTTCCCTATAATGCCTTACAGCTATCACATCACAAGGTATAACACAGCTAATAATGAGGGGGATATCATAGTCAGTATAAAAATAGAGGCAGGAAATACAGTTGACATTTTGTGTTGAATCTGCATAATGAGACAACATCGTAGCTAACATCTTAGCCATAGAGATAATAATAATAATAATTATAATAAAGCTTTATTTATATAGCGCCAACATATTTCGCAGCGCTTTACAATGTAGGGTTAGAGTACAGAAAATATAATACAGTAAGTAATTACAGTAGAGAACAAATATAGTACAATAATTGGATATAAAACAATAGGCATAGAATCAATGTAAAAAAGAAAATACAATAAATAAAGCAAGAAATGAAGGTGACCCTGCTCAAAAGAGCTTACAATCTAAAACGGGATAGGGGTTGCACAAGGTACAGGGGCTTATTGCACTGATGGTCCAGGCATCTTAAGGAAGTGGGGCATAGGACTAAGCTTACATGGATGGTCATTATACAATCTGTGTAGACCTTTTTGGTTTGGTGGAGTTTGTAGAGGAGTAATGTCCAGAGGGATAGCCCATTCACTGTCTACAGTACAATGGACTTCTATTAGGGAGTATGATAGGCCGCCTTAAAAAGATGCGTTTTTAGGGATCGCCTGAAGCCATGCAAGTTGTGGATAGTCCTGATTTCTTGGGGTAAAGCATTCCAGAGTTTTGGTGCAGCTCTGGAGAAGTCTTGTAGTCGGGAGTGGGAGGATCAGATTAGTACGGATGTTAGTCGAAGGTCATTTGAGGAACGTAGAGAGCGGGTGGGGTGATAGACAGAGATGAGGGAGGAGAGGTAGGGGGGTGCTGCACTGTGAAGAGCTTTGTGGGTGATAAGAAGCACTTTGAATTTGATCCTGTAGTATACGGGCAGCCAGTGCAATGACTGGCAGAGAGCAGAGGCATCTGAGTAACGATTGGCCAGGTGGGTGATCCTGGCTGCTGCATTAAGGATGGACTGGAGAGGAGAAAGTCTGGTGAGGGGGAGGCCACTTAATAGAGAATTGCAATAGTCAAGGCGGGAATGGATTAGGGCCACGGTGAGGGTTTTTGTTGTTTCCATGGTGAGAAAGGGGCGGACTCTAGAGATATTCTTCAGGTGTAAGCGACAGGAGCGGACGAGACATTGTGTGTGGGAGGAGAAGGAGAGATCGGTGTCAAACATAACACCCAGACAACGAGCCTGCTGCCTAGGCGTTATCGTGGTGCCGCAAACTGAGAGAGAGATGTCCGATTTAGGGAGGTTAGTGGATGGGGGGAGCAGAAGAGATAGGAAATATAAGCCATAAAACACTAAAGAAACTGTACAGCTAGTGTGTGACAGCAATGCAGTGAAGAAGATTAGCATGAGGAAAAAATAATAGCATCATACACTTTTTTCAGGGCAGTTTGAGGCTTTGCAGAAGTTTTGGCAAATTGATTAGACATGAATGTATTTTTTTTGGAAAAAATTGGCAAATCTATTTAAAGATTTGATCATCATTCAAAAGAACCAACCACCAGGATTTAACCACCTGTAAGTCAGTGCAGCATATGGTAGATGTGTTCATCATGACATCACTTTTTTTTTATTCCTTCCCTGTGGGCTTGGCAGTCTGCTGTAAACCAAACCCCCTGAATCTCGTCCAGGAGAGAGGGAGTTCGGATTACAGCAGGCTGCCAAGTCCACGGGGAAGGAATAAAAAACAAATAGTAATTACTGCTGCAGACATCAATCACTTGCTACACTGATTTACAGGGGGTTAAATCCTGGTGGTTGGTTCCCTTTAAGGCCCAGAAACCCAAATGTTGCATATTTATAACAAAATGGAATTCAGTGACTAAATGTAAGAATTGTAAAGTGAGAACGTCCAGCAATCATTTTCTTCACACTTTGTTTGACTTCTTTGTTTCTTATGCTATAAATAATGGGGTTAAACATAGGGGTAACCACAGTATAAAGAATGGCTACAGATCTGTCTCGATCTACAGAGTAGCTGCCCCGAGGACGTAAATACATGAAAACAATGGCACCATAGTATAGAGACACAACTGAAAGATGGGAGACACAAGTAGAGAAAGCTTTGCGTCTTCCTGTGCTCGATCGGATCCTTAAGACAGTTAAAATGATTTGCACATATGAAAGAAGTGTCAACACAAAGGAACAAAGACCTACAATCCCACCAGAGATATAAACCGCTATTTCATTCATTAAAGTTTCTGTACAAGACAGTCGAAAAAGAGGAGGCATCTCACAGAAGTAGTGATTCACATTCTTAGACCTACAGAAGGGCAGTCGGAAAGTGATGTAGGCATAATAAATTGAATTAAGGAAATTTAAGGACCAGGTTCCGAGAGAGAGTACAAAGCAACGTTTTAAGTTCATGATGGTGTTGTAGTGTAAGGGTTGACAAATGGCCACATATCTATCATAGGCCATGATGGCCAATATAATACACTCAGTGCCTCCCAAAGCTAGGTGGAAATACATCTGAATGGCACATCCCCAGAAAGAGATAGTCTTATCTTCAGTCAATGTACTCATCAGAAGTTTCGGCACGATGGTGGATGAGAAGCAGAGGTCAATAAGTGAGAGGTTACTGAGAAAAAAGTACATGGGGGTCTGCAGCTTGGGTTCAGTCCTTACCACTGCAATGATTAAAAAGTTCCCTGTTACAGTGACTATATACATTACTAAAAATATCATAAAAAATAGTGGCTGAAACCATGGGTTAGTGGAAAGACCAATCAGGATGAATCTAGATGATGTTTCGTTCAAGGCTTCCATAACATGTGACAATGGGAACCTAAAAGATACAAAGTCAACATCAAACGTTCAATCACCCATAGCTTATATTTCATCCGATTTACATAATTTTGGAAATGGTATAAACTCCAAAAACTGATCTGGGAACATCTATTAACACAGCCATATGACAAAAGCAATGGGATGAAACTGAATGTGAGAAGACACAGATTAGATATAAGTAAAAGCTTTGATAGGGAGGGTGATCAACGAGTGGGACCTGTGGCTACAAGAGGCTTCCCTTCAATGGAAGTCTTTTAACAGAGACTGTACAGATATCTGTCCAGGATGGTTTAGTGAATGCTGCATTGAGCAGAGGGATGGACCAGATGACCCAGGAGAGGTCCCTACCAACTCTTCCATTCTATGATTCTATGAAAACTTCGTCTTGATGCATACAACTGCAGTAGCAAAATTGAGTTATTTTCCCTGAGAAACAAAAGTATCCAAATTCTAATTTGTGAATTTCACTCAACTGCCCCCTATTTTGATAAGTATTGCCATATTTGGATATTTTTGACCCCCCCATCATGTTTTTTTTTTACAGTTCTTTATGGAAACACATCAGTGGTCCAACCATTCAGGCTAAGATGAAAGATACTATAAACAATAGTCCAATAATTAAAAGTTTCACTCAAATACTGATAAAACCAAAATCCCCCATAATAAAACAGAGGATGAATAAAACAACTGTCTCAGATATCAATTAATAATTTTTATTAAAGAATTCAAAAATAATTTAGTAAACATATATCTACTGAGGTACCACAATTATTACAGGCACTACTCCTTTAAAAAAGAAACAATTTCTACAGTAACTCATTACATAGTAAACAACAGTTAGAGTCCTGCTGCTATTACCTTTGAGTCTAGGCTGCACCTCTGCCGTTCAGTCACACAGGCTCCTCACCCCTCCTGCCGACGATCGTTTCAATCAGAATCTTCCTCAGGAGCCTGTGTGACTGAACGGCAGAGGTGCAGCCTAGACTCAAAGGTAATAGCAGCAGGACTCTAACTGTTGTTTACTATGTAATGAGTTACTGTAGAAATTGTTTCTTTTTTAAAGGAGTAGTGCCTGTAATAATTGTGGTACCTCAATAGATATATGTTTACTAAATTATTTTTGAATTCTTTAATAAAAATTATTAATTGATATCTGAGACAGTTGTTTCATTCATCCTCTGTTTTATTATGGGGGATTTTGGTTTTATAAGATGAAAGATACATTTGAATGATTTTTGGTTTTCCTTGTACATGTCTTAATCCTTACCTTTGTTTTTGGCCCAAGGTGTCCCAAGATGAGTTATGCAAGTTGGCCAGCTTTGAAAAAAAAAGGAAGTCACAATGTTGGACGTTTTATGGTAACTCAATTTAAAATTGGAAAATTAGACCCAACAAAATTTGTAGAAAGGTATTTTTGACTCATTATGTTTTTCTTATTTTTTTCTTTAAATGAAGGGATTTGTTGTTTTCCTTGTACGTGTGTTAATCCTTACCTTTCTTTTTGGCTCAAGGTATTTTAAGATACCAAGATGGCCAGCTTTGAAAAAAAGATTAAGTTAAACTCTTAGACGTTATGCAGTAATTCAATTTATAATTAGAAAATTCGAAACAACAAAATTTGTAGAAAGGTATTTTTGATAGGGATGAGCGAGTATACCCGTAACCAATCGGTATTCGCTGTATAGTTCGGTATTCTGGCTACTCGCTACTCCGCCAGTTTCTTTGCGGTTACTCGTTAGGAGTAGTGAGTAGTACATTCACTTTCACAGTGTATACACTGCAAAAGTGAAATAAAAGTTAATAAATAGGGTTAAAAGTAACATTCTTACCTATCCGACAGTTGTCCCGGGACAAAATAACACATCAGATGGGCTGCCAGGACCTTCCATCTGATGGCCAATCAGATGGCCGGTAGCGAGTAACATCACAGAACACTTGACCGCCACCGGCCATCTGAGTGGCCATCAGATGTAAGGTCCTGGCAGGCCAGTAGATGTGTTCTTTTCGTGTTCCAGGACAACCGTCGGATAGGTACGTTATTCTTTTATTTTTCACACCTTTTATTGACTTTTATTTCACTTTTGCAATGTATGTAGATACACTGTGAAAGTACTCACGTTTCCCCTTGACTTACATTGGACTCGCTACTCGTAACAAGACTTGAATGTTAGGACCTACTCGTTACGAGTATAGTGAGTCCAAGTATTTCACTACTTGCTCACCTTGCTCATCCCTAATTTTTGACCCTCCCATCATGTTTATCGTTCAGTCTAAGATGAATGATAAATAAGGAGAGGAAAATCTTGGCACTGCTCATCACAGGTTCTCATGTGCTGTTGCAAACAGCGATGCACTTAAAGTACACTCTCCAAGAGCAGGGCACAGCAAATGCAGCTCTGGTGGTGCTCAACCTCACAGTCCAGCAGAAATAGTCAAAAGACATACAGAGAGACAGATGGCACTCACCGTTCTGAGATTTGCTCTAGTTTATTTCAATGTTCAGGAGCAGATACTCATGGGGAGGAGAGACACACAGATGACAGTGGCTGTTTTGCACTTGGTAGCGCTTCACAGGTCAGGACCTGTGGAAGCACTACCAAAACTTACATAAAAATTTAAATGTATAAAAATTAAAGAATTGGTATTTATCCGCTTTTTATCTGTCTATTTATATATACCTTTTATGAGAAAGAAACAAGAAAAGATAATTTTTCAGGAAAAATATCTTTTTTACCAATTCTTTAATTTTTATACATTTAAATTTTTATGTAAGTTTTTGTAACTAATTTATAGATGCAGAAATTATCTCCTTGAATAGTAGCTACTATAAATAAGCCACTTCCAAGATAAAGAAATTGTGCTAAACTGTTAGCTAGAGTATAATGTGACCTCAGTATACTCATCAAGTGAGGTCTGCATATGCAATTAATTAACCAATTAGTGGGAAAGAGGAAATGATCCTTTATGATTCTGTATATAAGAGTATGTTTTTAGAATGTCTGTGATTTTTATCTGATGAAGGCTTGTTATATGTTAAGCTGAAACGCGTCATAAAAGAAGAACTTATTTTGGAATAATTTGCCATCCCTGTGATCCCTCTGGAAGCGCTTCAATTCAAACCAGAAAATTTTTTTTTTTCCTGCAGCTCATGGGGATAGTATGAAGATACACCAAGGCTGTAAAGCAACAGTGTTGGCCGGAGAGCTGAGTAGTGAGTGGAGTGTTATCCTTTTTTTTAACCTCTTGCCAACCCTCTATGGCTAAATTCGCAGGGAGCAAATTACAGGAAAAAAAATCAGTGTTATGGAACATATGAAAAATTGTTGAATTCGAGTAGAATGTAATTCCACTCAAATTTGCCCAACTCTAATATTAATAATAGAGTTGACCAAAACGATTTGCAGGAACCTGGTCCGATGGCCGTGTGATTAGTCAATGGATGCCAAACCAGACCCTTGTGATCCTCCTCCCACCTGTTGGCAACTCCGGCACCTTTTTTGATTATTAAGATTTGGCATTATGTCTTTGTTTTGGAATGATGCTAATATGATGGTTTTCTGGGCTGGAAATCAACAGGTGCAAGTAAAAGGAGGTGAACTGCTGCGCTCCTGCAAATCATTTCGCTCAATTTAAGTAATTAATATCCATATCAATCATAATAGTAATTTTGGTAATTTTTTAAAAAAGTCTATTCAGTCTTCTCAACAGGAAAAACATTGAAAATGACAGAACATAAATAAATAACTTTTCATCTTTTGAACCTAAACAATCAAGAGCCACTTATTATTTAAACTTAATACTAATTAAATATTTTGCTAATTTAAAATAATCTGATTAATATTCTTATTTATATTTTATTAATACTTTATGTCTCTAGATTTTTATTGTTAGTTTACATTTTTTATCCTAAAATATTTCAAACAGAATTTTTTGTTTAAGGCGTAAAATCATCAAAAAGACGAATCCTCCAGAATAAGAAAAAAAGAATTAAAAAAATCCAAGAAAATGACGCAATGTAAAATGTAAGGCTCCCATTGAACTTACTTTATTTTTATATATATGTGTTGGACTCAAAAAAACATTTGGTCTCAAATAAAAAAAAAAAAATTCAAGACTCTCATTTGTGGATTCCTTTTAATTGTGTGAAGGACTACATGGTGAAAGCTCGGTTCCACTGGGCCAAATTGGCGCCCAGTTCAGCTTAGGTATCTCTCGTTGACAATGAAGGTGAATGATGTCGGTGGCTCCTGTAGATTGGAGCAAGTGAGAGCTCTGCAGTGTTCATCTTAAATAAAGCTGTATTTACATTATAATTATTCCCAGGAGAAGAAGGTTGAAAAGCAGACAAGGCTCTAGATAATAATTTCCTAAGAGCTCTTTATTTGAAATTTCTTAGAAAATTAAACTACCTGATTATATTTGCTTGTAAGATAGAATAAAGCAAGACATAGGTGAATTAAAATATAAAAATATACAAATGAGATACTGATTTAATTATGGAAACAGGGTGTGCTGAGTTGTCAGTCCAGTGAGTGACTGTTCGTTTGTCCAGTCTGGTATTGGGGTGTGCTGAGCTGTCAGTATGATGAGTGACAGCTCAGTTATCTAATCTGATTCTGAGAAGTCCAGGGTTATTTAGATCTTAGGGATGAGCGAGTATGCTTGTCACTACTCGGTACTCGCACAAATATCTCGGTACTCGGGGTACTCGGCGAGTACCGAGTAATCTCGCGATACTCTTGCTATGCTCGGGGTCCAACTCCCTGCATGTTGGCGCTCTTTACAGAGCCAGCCCACCTGCAGGGATTGGCTGACAGACACTGTAATGCCACAGCCATGTTGGTTGTGGCATTACAGTGATTGGCTGGCCCCACAGCGTCATCAGGTCTTTATAAGACCTGACCGCGCTGTGCTCGTCACTCTGCACCACAGACAGTCGGTGAAGGGAGAGGTGCTGCTGATTGAAGGACAGATTTGTGACCTTTTAGCTAGTGTAGGCGCAGGGCTGACAATATATTTACCACAAGAGTCCTTCTAAAGAATAATAGAGCTGGATAAAGGCAGGCAGGAAGACAGGGTATATAGCAAACTTCATTGTGCCAGTATACCAGCCTGCATCACATCTGGGGCTGGTGTAAAGGCTCATCCATCCCTAAACAGTGCTTTTAGGGATTAATTTAGCTCTCTAAAGGAAGGAGTAGGTTGTAGCGTAAATTAGGATACGGCAAAGACTCGGTATTCTCGTCAGCGTTTTTGTTCTGACCAGTCTACCTGCAGGGCCTTAATCTCTTATCTGAGTGTCCAGCTAAAAACCAACTCTTGTCTGCATTCATTTAGCATCGTAGTGCAGCAGGAGTAGATTGTAGCGTAAATTGGGATACGCCAAAAGACTCGGTATTCTCGTCAGCGTTTGTGTCTGACCAGTCCACCTGCAGGGCCTTAATCTCGAATCTCAGTGTCCAACTAAAAACCAACTCTTGTCTGCATTCATTTAGCATCTTAGTGCAGCAGGAGTAGGTTGTAGCGTAAATTAGGATACGCCAAAACACTCGGTATTCTCGTCAGCGTTTGTGTCTGACCAATCCACCTGCAGGTCCTTAAACTCTAATCTCAGTGTCCAGCTAAAAAACAAATCTTGTCTGCATTCATTTACCATTTGTGTGCACCAGGAGTGCTTCTTAGCGTAAATTAGGATATGCCAAAAGACTCATTATTCTCGTCAGCATTTGTGTCTGACCAGTCCACCTGCAGGGCCTTAATCTCTAATCTCAGTGTCCAGCTAAAAACCAACTGTTGTCTGCGTTAATTTAGCATCTTAGTGCAGCAGGAGTAGGTTGTAGCATAAATTAATATACGCCAAAACATTCGGTATTCTCGTCAGTGTTTGTGTCTGACCAGTCCACCTGCAGGGCCTTAATCTCTAATCATAGTGTGAAGCTAAAAATTAACTCTTGTCTGTATTCATTTAGTTTCTTAGTGCAGCAGGAGTAGGTTGTAGCGTAAATTAGGATACGCCAAAACACTCGGTATTCTCGTCAGCATTTGTGTCTGACGAGTCCACCTGCAGGGCCTTAATCTCTAATCACAGTGTCCGGGTAAAAACCAACTTTTGTCTGCATTCATTTAGCATCTTAGTGCAGCAGGAGTAGGTTGTAGCGTAAATTAGGAAACGCCAAAACACTCGGTATTCTCGTCAGCGTTTGTGTCTGACCAGTCCACCTGCAGGCCATTAATCTCTAATCTCAGTATCCAGCTAAAAAGCAAATCTTGTCTGCATTCATTTACGATTTGTGTGCGCTAGGAGTGAATTTTAGCGTAAATTAGGATACGCCAAAAGACTCTGTATTTTCATCAGCATTTGTGTTTGACCAGTCCACCTGCAGGCCTTTAATCTCTAATCTCAGTGTCCAGCTAAAAAACAACTCTTCTCTGCATTCATTTAGCATCTTAGTGCAACAGGAGTAGGTTGTAGCATAAATTAGGATACGCCAAAACACTCGGTATTCTCGTCAGCGTTTGTGTCTGACCAGTCCACCTGCAGGGCCTTAATCTCTAATCTCAGTGTCCAGCTAAAAACCAACTCTTGTCTGCATTTATTTAGCATCTTAGTGCAGCAAGAGTAGGTTGTAGCGTAAATTAGGATACGACAAAACACTGGGTATTCTCGTCAGCCTCTGTCTGACCAATCCAACTGCAGGGTCATAATCTCTAATCTCAGTGTCCAGCTAAAAACCAACACTTGTCTGCATTCATTTAGCATCTCACTGCAGTAGGAGTAGGTTGCAGCGTAAATTAGGATACGCCAAAAGACTTGGTATTCTCGTCAGCGTTTGTGTCTGACCAGTCCACCTGCAGGGCCTTAATCTCTAATCTCAGTGTCCAGCTAAAAACCAACTCTTGTCTGCATTCATTTAGCATCTTAGTGTGGCATGAGTTGCTTGTAGCTCCAAGTAGTATACGCCAAAATACGGTATACGCGTCAGCGTTTGTGTCTGATCGTTCCAGCTGCCGGGATTAAACCGCTGTAATCTGTAATCTAAGTGTGAAGCTAAAAACCATCTTTTGGACTTCTTCATTTAGCTGTATACAATCAGAACAACATTGAAAATGCGCAAGGCCGGATGGCAAGGGACAAGGAACTGGACGTGATGGTGGTGCATGCAGAGGCCAAGGCCGTGTGGAAGCTCGAATTGGGCCATGACCAACGCCCACAACATCTCGTTCGACCTTCCTGTCCCAATTTCTAGGAGACCGCAGCAGTAAAGCACTATTAAACCAAGACCAGTGTCAACAGGTTCTTAGTTGGATAGCGGATAATGCTTCAAGTCAGTTTGGCACCACCACAAATACCTTGACTTCCACACGGTCAATTGTCAGTAGTCGTGAAACTGGACCGCACATTCCACACCCTGATCCTCCTTAATCCCACCATGCCGAGTGCCCGGCCCCGGACATAACTGATCCCACACTTGGACACTCTGAAGAACTGTTCACTTACTCATTCTTAGATTCTGGCCTCTCACCAGCTCCACTTGAAGTGGGTCATGAGGAGATCGTATGTAACAATGCACAAATATTTGAGCAGCCACGGTCACACGAAGGCAATGGTGGGAACGTGTCTCAACAAGAGGTGAACGATGATGAGACACAATTGCCAGAAAGTCAGGAGGAGGACCAGGGTGCGGAAGTGGAAGAGCATGTGGTGGATGATCCAGTAACTGACCCAACCTGGCAGGAGTACATGCAGAGCGTGGACAGCAGTGCACAGGGGGAGTTAGGCATAGTATCAAAACAGGCTGGAAGAAGTAGGGGGGCGTCGACAGGCAGAAGGCAGGCAACCGTTCCCCGGAACAACAACATGACAGAAGTTGCCAGTACAACTGTTAGGTCTTCCCGAGTCTGGCTGTTTTTTAAGGTGTCTGCAGATAATTCCAATAAGGCCATTTGCAACACCTGCCATGCCAGCATCAGCAGGGGTAGCAAAACTAGCAGCCTGACCACCACCAGCATGATCAGGCACATGTCAGCAAAGCACCCGACTTTGTGGGATGTACACCAGAGTCCAGGAGCAGTGTCTGCGGGTGACACCGCTGCATCTTCCACTGTTGTGCGTGTAAGACAATCCCCTGTCCATACCAGGGCTGTGAAGTCGGTAAGCCACAGTTGCGACTCCAACCTGTAAACGTGAGATAAATGCGCATAGGGTCTTATCCTTTTTACAAAGGGTTATAGCGGTGTATATTAGGAACTGCTCACCTGGTTCGGTTGTGTCACCCACAACCGGTATAATCGCCTGTAAGATGGCTTGTAGAATGGCTGCTGCAGGGCCCACCTTCACGATAAACGTGGAAACAGGAATGCTGTAATAGGACAAAATGCCGGAATGCCCGCGCTGCCACCAAGAATCACCAGGAAACAAGGAGTTAACTGGGCAGATTTTTCTTTTATTCTATCCTACGCGAACCCTCTCATATATATATATATATATATATATATATATATATATAGTCTCAGAAAAGAAAAAGAAACTGGGCACTATCCGTGGTGAGCAACCGGTGAAATCCAGAGCGATCCTCTCTGACCGAAGGTATAGGTCGAATGGAGGTGCACACTATATGTAAGTGACCAAGTTTAAATAGCAGAAAAATAGACAGTGGCACTCACCATGATGATCTTTGTTACTTTATTGCGGTATCCAAGAACACATTCCAGAAAAACAAGCGGTGGGGGAGGGAGGTGCGGGAGCGAGGACGACGGCAACCGTTTCGCAGCTCAGTGGCCGCTTCTACGGGTCCTGACATGGCATCTGACATCAGACCGGTAATTAAGTAGCCGGTCAGCTGATTCGTCAGAGCCTTCACCTGATACGAGTGAACACATAAATATGTACAAAAAGGACTTCAACAAGGATTAGATATATAATACAATTAAAAGACTATCCTGTTACAATATTGCTTTACAAAAACAGAGAGTGTATAAATATATATATATATATATAGAATCGCAATATAATGCAATACAGGCACTGAATTCAAGATCATTAGTCTGAAAGCATAAAGCTTCTAATAGAGATGCAGGTTAGAGCAAAGCTATTATATTCAAAACCTTCTCTCTACAGAGTTATTAGATGTACAGAAAAGGAGACTACTTATTATTAGTAATTTTCTACTCATTAGTATAGAATTATTGTTAAGGAGTAAAAATATATATCTCTGCTTGATTTCATTAAAAAAGAGATAATAAATATCAAAGATAATAAATATCATTAAGGAGGATGATATAGTGCTATAGTGCTAAACGTGCCACTACGGCCTTAAATGTTTGCATTATATCTAGTTATTATTAACATAAAGACATTTAATCTCCTAAGGGAACCAAGTTTAACAAAATTTGCATTTTTTGTAATTTTTTGTACTAATGAGTGTCAATCAAAAAAGAGGAAACATAACAAAACTCTTATAAAAAAGCCGCTAAATCATTCTTTTCATTCATACCTAATAATCCGCATGCATTTGACCTAATTATCCATCTGCATTCTTTTTGCACAAGGGTCTTATGAATATCTCCTCCTCTTAATGTGGGGGATACTTTTTCTAGACCTGCGAACGTAAGGACTTCAGCATTACCACCATGAGCATCCCTAATGTGCTTAATAAGCCTAGGGCTGCCAACACCAGTGGTAATAGATTTAAAATGTTCCTTAAAACGTGTGCACATTTCCCTTATGGTCTTTCCTATATAGAATTTTCTGCAGGGACAAAAGACTATATATACAAGCCATTTAGTTTTACAACTGATATAAGTGGAAATTTTTACACTGTTGCCTCCAAAAATTATCGGATTATTCGGTTCATGGTATTTACACCATTTGCAATTTCTACATTTGAAGTTGCCAACAGGGCGTGTTTTTTCTAACCAGGTAGGATTTTTAATTATTTCCATTCTGTTGTTAATCAGTAGATCTTTTAAATTTCTACACCTTTTGTAAGTTATCAGAGGAGGTCCTATCTCTAGTGCTCCAAGTTCTCTATCTTTTAGGCGGCCGTCACACGCAACAATTTCTTGCCCGATATCGTTTAAGCGATCTCCTTTTTGATCGCTTAAGCGAGATCGGGCAAGAAATCGTTGCATGTAATCAAGCGATTTACGATGTGAAATCGCTTGATCGTGACATCGCTGATCTGAGCTCCGGAGCTCACATCTTGCGATGAATGATGTCACGATCTGCTTCATCGTGGTGTATAACACCACGATGAACGATCTCCCAGCGCAGAGCCTATGCTGGGAGATGGTAACTATGGTACACGTCGGGTAACTAAGCGACGCGGGCGCCTAGTTACCCGATGTGTACCATAGATACCAGCGAGATCGCGGAACCACATCGCTGGTGAGTCTGTCTGTGTGACAGCTCACCAGCGATGTGAGCGATATTGTAAGCGATTGCGCGTGCACGTGATCGCTTACAATATCGCTATAGATATCTCAGCGTGTGACGGCCGCCTAAGTAAGATGTGCCAGTGTTTAAAAATGACACTTTTGATTTTATCGAACATAGGACCGAAAGTAAGTGAGAATACAAACCGCTTCTCACCACTTTCCGTCACCACATTCTTTTTCCTCATGGAATTGTTTAGAACTCGTTCTTTTGCTTTTCTTAGAACTTTTTTTGGATAACCTCTTTGAGAGAATTGATTCTCCAGTTCGATACTTTGTAGGTTGAAATTAGTCATATCATTGTTCATTCTTTTTACCCTGAGTAATTGACTATAGGGTAAAGCATGCTTGGTGTGAATAGGGTGCGCACTGTTAAAATGTAACAGTGTGTTGCAAGCTGTTGGTTTTTTATACAGGGATCTGATTATCTTATTATTTTTTACCTGTATCATGATATCTAAGAATGCGAGTTCCTGGTCACCGTAGACAGCTGTAAAATACATGTTATATTTGTTAGATGTATTCAAATAGGCAACAAACTGATTGAAAACCTCCTCAGTGCCATCCCAAATGATGAACACATCGTCCACATAACAGAGATAAGTTTTAATATTTTTAAGAAAAGGATTTTGATCTGTATATACCAGTTTGTCCTCAAGGTGTGCCAGGAACAAGTTAGCCAGAGTACATGATACCGGTGTACCCATTGCGGTCCCTACTGTTTGTTTGTACCACAATCCGCCAAAAGTGAAGGCATTGTGGGTCAATACAAACAGCAAGGCTTCACAAACAAATTCAATTAGTTTAGGATTTTGATGATTAACTGTTAAGATGTCTTTAATTATCTCGATTGCTAGTCCTTGTGGGATTCGTGTGTAGAGGCTTTCTACATCTATGGATACTAATTTGTATCCATCTTGCCAGTTTATTAAATCCAGATATTTTATAAACTCATTAGAATCTTTCACAAACGAGGGGATGGTTTTCAAAATTGGTCTCAGTAACCAGTCCAAAAATTTGGATAAAGGTTCAGTTAGTGAACCCTCCCCGGACACGATAGGGCTATTTAAATATATATATACTAGCTGTGAGCCCGATGCAAATGCATCGGGTGTCTAGAATATATATATTTTTTTTAAAGATTTTTAAATAATAATCGCATCATCAATAGCAATAATATTAGCAATAGTATTATTATTAGCAGTAATAGCAGTATTAGCATTATTATTAGCATTAATAGCATTATTAATAGCATTAATAGCATTAATAATACAATTAATAGCATTAATTTTAGCATTAATAGCATTAATAGTATTATTAATAGCATTAATAGCATTATTAATAGCATTAATAATACAATTAATAGCATTAATAGCATTATTAATAGCATTAATAGCATTATTAATAGAATTAATAGCATAAATAGTATTATTATATAGCATTAATAGCATTATTAATAGCATTAATCACATTAATAGCATTATTAATAGCATTAATAGCATTAATAGCATTATTAATAGCATTAATAGCATTAATAGTATTATTATTAGCATTAATAGCATTATTAATAGCATTATTAGCATTATTAATAGCATTAATAGCAATATTATTAGCATTAATAGCATTTTGAAAAGCATAAATAGCATGATTATTAGCCTTAATAGCTTTATTAATAACGTTAATATGATTATTATTAGCATTATTAGCATTAATATTAGCATTAATAGCATAATTATTAGCATTAATAGCATTATTATTAGCAGTAATAGCATTATTATTAGCATTAATAGCATTATTAATAGCATTAATAGCATTAATAATACAATTAATAGCATTAATATTAGCATTAATAGCATTAATAGCATTATTAATAGCATTAATAGCATTAATAATACAATTAATAGCATTAATAGCATTATTAATAGAATTAATAGCATTAATAGTATTATTAATAGCATTGATAGCATTATTAATAGCATTAATAGCATTAATAGTATTATTAATAGCATTAATATCATGATTAATAGCATTAATAGCATTATTAATAACATTAATAGCATTAATAGCATTATTAATAGCATTAATAGCATTATTAATAGCATGAATAGCATAATTATTAACATTAATAGCATTAATAATAGCATTAATAGCAATATTATTTGCATTCATAGCATTCTTATTACCATTAATAGCATAATTATTAGCATTAATAGCATATTATTAGCATTAATAGCATTAATAATAGTATTAATAGCAATATTATTTTCATTAATAGATTTAATAATACAATTATTAGCATAAATATTAGCATTAATAGCATAATTATTAGCATTAATAGCATAAATATTAGCATTAATAGCATAATTATTAGCATTAATATCAATATTATTTGCATTAATAGCATTATTATTACCATTAATAGCATAAATATGAGCATTAATAGCATAATTATTAGCATTAATAGCATTAATAATAGAATTAATAGCAATATTATTTGCATTAATAGCATTATTATTACCATTAATAGCATAATTATTAGCATTAATAGCATAATTATTAACATTAATAGCATTAATAATAGCATTAATAGCAATATTATTTGCATTCATAGCATTGTTATTACCATTAATAGCATAATTATTAGCATTAATAGCATAAATATTAGCATTAATAGCATAATTATTAGCATTAATAGCATAAATATTAGCATTAATAGCATAATTATTAGCATTAATATCAATATTATTTGCATTAATAGCATTATTATTACCATTAATAGCATAAATATTAGCATTAATAGCATAATTATTAGCATTAATAGCATTAATGATAGAATTAATTGCAATATTATTTGCATTAATAGCATTATTATTACCATTAATACCATAATTATTAGCATTAATAACATAAATATTAGCATTAATAGCATAATTATTAGCATTAATAGCATTATTATTAGCATTAATAGCATAATTATTAGCATTAATAGCATTATTATTAGCAGTAATATCATTATTATTAGCATTTTTTTTTTTATTCTTATTTTTTATGTTATTATGTATAATTTTTTATTTTATTTTTTAATTATTTTTTAATTATTTTTTTTATTATTAAATTAATTTATTATTTGTTATTTTAAGTGAGCCTGAGCCTGAGACACAGTTCTCCTTCAGGTCCGCTCAAAGGGCTCATATTATTAGCATATTTGTATTTTTTTTATTATTATTTTTTATTTATTTTTTTATTATTTTTTAATTATTTTTTAATTATTTGTTTTATTATTAAATTTATTAGTTATTTTAAGTGAGCCTGAGGCTGAGACACAGTTCTCCTTCAGGTCCGCTCAAAGGGCTCATATTCTTAGCATATTTGTATTTTTTTATTATTATTTTTTATTTATTTTTTTATTATTTTTTATTTATTTTTTAATTATTTTTTAATTATTTTTTTTATTATTAAATTTATTAGTTATTTTAAGTGAGCCTGAGGCTGAGACACAGTTCTCCTTCAGGTCCACTGAAAGGGCTCATATTATTAGCATATTTGTATTTTTTTATTATTATTTTTTATTTATTTTTCTATTATTTTTTATTTATTTTTTAATTATTTTTTAATTATTTTTTAATTATTTTTTTTATTATTAAATTTATTAGTTATTTTAAGTGAGCCTGAGGCTGAGACACAGTTCTCCTTCAGGTCCGCTCAAAGGGCTCATATTCTTAGCATATTTGTATTTTTTTATTATTATTTTTTATTTATTTTTTTATTATTTTTTATTTATTTTTTTATTATTTTTTAATTACTTTTTTATTATTTTTTTTATTATTAAATTTATTAGTTATTTTAAGTGAGCCTGAGGCTGAGACACAGTTCTCCTTCAGGTCCGCTGAAAGGGCTGATATTATTAGCATATTTGTATTTTTTTATTATTATTTTTTTTTTATTTTTTTATTATTTTTTATTTATTTTTTTATTATTTTTTAATTATTTTTTATTATTTTTTTTATTATTAAATTTATTAGTTATTTTTAAGTGAGCCTGAGGCTGAGACACAGTTCTCCTTCAGGTCCGCTGAAAGGGCTCATATTATTAGCATATTTGTATTTTTTTATTATTATTTTTTATTTATTTTTTTATTATTTTTTATTATTTTTTTTAAATATTTTTTAATTATTTTTTTATTATTTTTTTTATTATTAAATTTATTTGTTGACATACATTAGCGGTGTGTCGGCGAATTAACGGCCGGGCCCCTGGTTCTATTTGTCGGCCCCAAAATCGCGGACACACCGCTAATGTATGTCTATGGGCAGTGAGGTCGAATTGTGATTGGTCGGCGTCAGCAGAGAGCGACCAATCAGAAATCGGGCTGACTGCCCATAGACATGCATTAGCGGTGTGTCCGCGATTTTAGGGCCGACAAATAGAACCAGGTGGGTGGCCATAAAATCGCCGACACACCGCTAATGTATGTCAATGGGAAATGAGGTGCTCTTCTGATTGGCTGAGGGCAGTAGACAGCGACCAATCAGAAGAGGGCCTCACATCTCATAGAGATAGAATGGCGGATTTTTAGTCAATTCTATCTTAATGAGAAGTGAAGAGGACTTCGGAGCTGGAAGTTGGCGGAAAGAAGACAGAAGAACCCGGGGGCCGGACGAAGAGCTGGAGATGGCGGAAAGAAGAGAGAAGACCGGCGGGGCCGGAGGAAGAGGACGCCTGGCCGGAGGGAGGACGTGTGGATCGGACGGACGATCAGATGACTAAGAAGGCATGTAAGTGATCGACGGGGGTGTTAGGTTAGGGGACGGCGGGGGCTTCGGGTGTAGGGCCTTAGGTGTTAGCGACAGCGGCGGGGGAAAGCGGCGGGAGCTTAGGAGGCGGCAGGGCTTAGGGGATAGGGGCTTAGGTGCGGCGGGGCTTAGGTGCGGCGGACTTAGACTTAGGGGGTAGGGGCTTAGATGCGGCGGGGCTTAGAGGGTAGGGGCTTAGGTGCGGCGGGGCTTAGAGGGTAGTGGCTTAGGTGCAGCGGGGCTTAGGGGGTAGGGGCTTAGGTGGGCGGCGGGGCGGCGGCAGACGGTAGGGGCTTAGATGCGGCGGGGCTTAGGGGGTAGGGGCTTAGGTGCGGCGGGGCTTAGGGAGTAGGGGCTTAGGTGCGGCGGGTCGGGGCTTAGGTGCGGCGGGGCTTAGGGGGTAGGGGCTTAGGTGCGGCGGGGCTTAGGGGGTAGGGGCTTAGGTGCGGCGGGTCGGGGCTTAGGTGCGGGGGGGCTTAGGGGGTAGGGGCTTAGGTGCGGCGGGGCTTAGGGGGTAGGGGCTTAGGTGCGGCGGGTCGTGGCTTAGGTGCGGCGGTGCTTAGGGTGTAGGGGCTTAGGTGCGACGGACTTAGGGGGTAGGGGCTTAGGTGCGGCGGACTTAGACTTAGGGGTTAGGGGCTTAGATGCGGCGGGGCTTATAGGGTAGGAGCTTAGATGCGGCGGGGCTTATAGGGTAGGGGCTTAGGTGCGGTGGGGCTTAGGGGGTAGGGGGGGTAGGGTGTTAGGTGCGGCGGGTCTTAGGGGGTAGGGGCTTAGGTGCGGCGGGTCTTAGGGGGTAGGGGCTTAGGTGCGGCGGGGCTTAGAGGGTAGGGGCTTAGGTGCGGCGGGGCTTAGGGGGTAGGGGCTTAGGTGCGGCGGGTCTTAGGGGGTAGGGGCCTAGGTGCGGCGGGGCTTAGAGAGTAGGGGCTTAGGTGCGGCGGGGCTTAGGGGGTAGGGGCTTAGGTGCGGCGGGTTTTAGGGTGTAGGGGCTTAGGTGCGGCGGGTCGGGGCTTAGGTGCGGCGGTGCTTAGGGGGTAGGGGGGGTAGGGGCTTAGGTGCGGCGGGGCTTAGAGGATAGGGGCTGTGCGGACATTGGGGGGGAGGGGCTGTGCGGACATTGGCGGGGGGGGTTGTGCGGACATTGGGGAGGGGGCTGTGAGGACATTGGCGGGGGGGGCTGTGCGGACATTGGCGGGGGGGGCTGTGCGGACATTGGCGGGGGGCTGTGCGGACATTGGCGGGGGGGCTGTGCGGACATTGGCGGGGGGGCTGTGCGGGCATTGGCGGGGGGGCTAAGCGGACATTGGCGGGGGGGGCTGTGTGGACATTGGCGGGGGGGGGCCTGTGCGGACATTGGCGGGGGGGGGCTGTGCGGACATTGGCGGGGGGGGATGTGCGGACATTGGCGGGGGGGCTGTGCGGACATTGGCGGGGGGGGATGTGCGGACATTGGCGGGGGGGGCTGTGCGGAGATTGGCGGGGGGGATGTGCGGACATTGGCGGGGGGGGATGTGCGAACATTGGCGGGGGGGGCTGTGCGGACATTGGGGGGAGGGGCTGTGTGGACATTGGGGGGGAGGGGCTGTGCAGACATTGGGGGGGTGCTGTGCGGACATTGCGGGGGGGCTGTGCTAGACTGTGGATGGGGGCTGGCGGCGGAGGTGTGCGGGCAGTGAGGGGGGGGTGTGCGGTGCTGGAGGTCGGTGCGGGTGTGGGGAGCGTTGCTGGGCTGTGGATCGGGGCTGGGGGGGAGGCACAGGGGGCAGCTGCATAGTCGGAGGTGGGCTGTGGGTAGCGGGGAGCAGAGGCGGCATTGGCGGCCATTGCGAGTCAGCTTAAAACGGCTCGCAATGGCCGCTTCGCGGCCAATGCTTCGCGCGTATCCACATGACCACGCCGGAAGTAGCGCCGAGAGGGGGGCTTTGGCGATTCGCGATTATATAATAGATATATATATATATATATATATATACAGTATATATATTCTTTATTAGATCTTTCCTCACATTCATCAACACATCTTTATAATGAAATTTCTCTCTTTGCAAACATACAATTTGATGGAGATTTCCACCAGATTATATAGCACAACTAGCTAAATATACTACACTGTAAGTCAGAACAACATATATATATTTTTCACTCGTGAGTTCAAACACAGCTCACTCCCTCTTTTTTTCTTTTTCTTTTTTTCTTTCTTTTTTTCTTTTTCCTTTTTCGTCTTTTTCTTAATTCATTCTTCTATTTGGGAAATTTAATAAGCGATCTCACTGACTTGAAAAGAAATAGCAAATCTACTTTGTGAACAACTGTATGAAACTTATTGTGAATTCTGACAGTTTCTACGATGTATTGTTTACAAACATTGTGATGTCACACTCTGATCCACCCTGTTGCTGACGCCACATCATAGGGGTTGTCACTGATTTTTGGCGCTTTTTTGTGTTTATATAAGATTGTTTCCATTGTGCTCTTGATGTTCCCTGAGGAAGGAGCTCGGATAGAGGCTCTGAAACGCGTAGGATAGAATAAAAATAAAATCTGCCCAGTTAACTCCTTGTTTCCTGGTGATTCTTGGTGGCAGCGAGGGCATTCCGGCATTTTGTCCAATTACAGCATTACAGTTGCGACTTCGACTCCGACTCCTGGATTTTATCAGGTTCCGACTCCGGCTCCGACTCCGACTTCTTCATAAATGGCCACTTCGTAACAATAAATTTACTGTTGTAAAATATTACCATCGTGCTTATTCAGTTTTTCACCATCATATAAGTAATCAGACCACTTAGAGCAAAAACTATATTTATTAGAATACAATTAGAATATAGCAAATAACTTTATTAAACTTTTCCAAACTGTAAGTAAATATGCAATAAACACTGTTATGCAGTTAATAAGAAGAAATCTATAAATTTGTCCTCAGAAAAAGTATTGGCTCTGTCAGATCCTCCTTCATGGATGCCCTCAAACCTGATCTAATTATTTTGAGAGCAGAGAACAACCTCGCTACACTAACTCGGGTTGGTGGCAAAGCAGTAATCACTCAGGCAACATCTCTGACAACGTAAGGATACAGAGGAATCGCTTGATGCACTTTTATTTTTGATGAACGGTCAAATTTCTCAATTTCTTTTAGTGCACATGAAAAATTCTGCTGAAATGTACTGGCTGTGTTCTTTGATTGGGATGACTCTTCTTCTATGCGGGAACGATTTGCACGGTCCTTGGATTCCAAATACTTTTCGAAATTAAATTCTTCATCAATTGATGATGATAGTGAAGATGTGGCAGGACGAACAAATTCTTCTTGTTCCTCCTGACTGTTCTGCAACCCTTTCATCCTTACTGCTATTTCAAACAGAGCTTCTTTTCCTTTACTTAGCTGTTGATCATCTAGAACAGGGGTCCCCAAACTTTTTACATCGGGGGCCAGTTCACGGTCCTTCAGACCGTTGGAGGGCCGGACATACAGCGACAGCTCCCCCCATACAGCACCAGCGCATCCCATACAGCGTCAGCTCCCCTCATAGAGATCCAGCTCCCCCCCATAGAGATCCAGCTCCCCCCCATAGAGATCCAGCTCACCCCCATAGAGATCCAGCTCACCCCCATAGAGATCCAGCTCACCCCCATAGAGATCCAGCTCACCCCCATAGAGATCCAGCTGACCCCTATAGAGATCCAGCTCACCCCCATAGAGATCCAACTCACCCCCATAGCAATCCAGTCTCCCCATGCAGGTCCAGCTCACCCCCATAGCAATCCAGGTCTCCCCATGCAGGTCCAGCTCACCCCCATAGCAATCCAGGTCTCCCCATGCAGGTCCAGCTCACCCCCATAGCAATCCAGGTCTCCCCATGCAGGTCCAGCTCACCCCCATAGCAATCCAGGTCTTCCCATGCAGGTCCAGCTCACCCCCATAGCAATCCAGGTCTCCCCATGCAGGTCCAGCACCCCCATAGCAATCCAGGTCTCCCCATGCAGGTCCAGCACCCCCATAGCAATCCAGGTCTCCCCATGCAGGTCCAGCACCCCCATAGCAATCCAGGTCTCCCCATGCAGGTCCAGCACCCCCATAGCAATCCAGGTCTCCCCATGCAGGTCCAGCACCCCCATAGCAATCCAGGTCTCCCCATGCAGGTCCAGCTCACCCCAGGCTCTCTTACCTGGCCCTGCAGCCGTTCCCTCGCTGAGTTCGCTGAGCTCGGCGCTCTTTCTGTCTGGTCTAGCTGCTGAGCAGTCGCGCGTCACTACGCGGCGTCAGGCTAGGTCGGACAGTGAGCGCCGAGCGCCGCCGGCCGCATTATAGTGCCCGCGGCTCAATTGCAGGCGGTGGGCGACGGGGGGGCAACGGTGGGAGACGGGGGCCGGGTAAATGGCCTCGGCGGGCCGGATCCGGCCCGCGGGCCGTAGTTTGGGGACCCCTGATCTAGAAGAATCCGATGCATTGGGTCTACATAAACAGCTGCCAAAAGAATGTTATTTTGTAATAGTAGCTCCTCTCTCCATTTCATTGATGTAGCAATGCCACTTGCAATTAACCCTCCTCTTTGGGACAGGCGAAACATCAGGTTCTTCCACTCCTTTAAGAAAATACCTGGAGTTAAGTCCTCTGCTTGTAATTTTTTAGTCACTGTAAATGGGTGCTCTAGCAATTTTTCCAGCTCAGTCACCTGATTCCACTGACTTTCATTTAGCATCAGTTGAGGGTTAGCCATGTCTAAAAGAAAGGTTTTCAGTTCAACCAAGAGCTGAATCATTAAGTAGGTACTGCCCCATCGTGTGGCTTGATCAATAATTGCCCCTTTTCCAGCACGTCTCTTCAAAATTGGGTCAACTTTAGGGGTTCTGGCAACAGTAGCCAATTTTCTCACCTTTCCAATCAGTGCAGCAGTATGTCCTTCTTGCAGACTGTCTCTTATAGCCAGCTGTAGCGTATGCACAACACAGCGCATGTGATGAATGAAAGAACGTATTGACACAGTTTCAACAAGATCATCTAAATTATCATGTTGCTGATCATCTGAAGCAACTTCAGTTTGCTCCTCAGTTACAATACTGTGTTCCTCTATTTCAAACATTTCTGTGTCTGTGGACCCAGAATGTTCTTCTAGCTGCTGGTCACCATCATTACACTCATTCATTAGCTTAATAGTACTTATTATATTTGAAGCATTGTCAGTTACGACAGAAAGAACTTGCTCTTTTTTAAGTTCATAGTCTTGCAGAACCTTTTCCACCAAGACCTGGAGAAACTCACTGGTGTGATGAGCTTTGGTGTCTTTTACTGCCAATGTCTTGGTAACTGTTTCATTTTTGTCACAAACAAATCGGACATTGATGGCAAAATAGTACACTCTGTGACGTGTGCAGGCATCCATTTTAAGAAACAGAAAGCGTCCCTTGAGAGTTTCTTTAAGCTCTTCCTTTTGTTTAAAAGCTTCTTCGATTACTAATTTTCTAATACTCTCTTTCTCCAGAGAAACACCAAGCTTGCGGGCCATTCAGACACATAAAAGCTGGTCGTGAAAATAATGAAATAGGCACACTATCCTTTACAACAAGCTCTATGATCTGTTTTTTAAATGTATCTACTGTCATTGTCACAGTAACTTTGTCACTGACAAAATATCTTGCAACTGATGACTGCAAAGTTCTCTGCTCCTTTGTTTGGCTGGAAGAGCTGGGCACTGGTTCTTTGGTTTGGATGCAGTCTTTCTCTTCCACTGCTTTCAGTACTTCTGGATGAAAGCGCTGTAAATGTCTCTTTAGATTAGAAGCTCTGGTAGGAGCATTTTTATCTTTGCCTGAATATGCACTGATCTTGGCTTGACAGCATCTGTTTTCGTCTGGATCATTTGTCATACACTGACAGACATAATGTTTTCCATCTTGACTGATGGTGAAATGTTCAAATACAGCTGATTTAATGTGATGCCTCTTTGACATTCTCAGGTTTTTAATTCTGCATTCACAATCCAAATGACAATTGTTTTTCCTAAAAACAATTGTACAAAATTATTGCCAGGTCGTACAACTGATATAGTGGTCAGTAATACTGTTATTATTCCTCATATACTCACAGTTAACTGATGCAAAGTTTGTTGAAAGGACAATACTTCTTACAGTCTTCCTCTTCTGAGTAGCAGGCAGCTGTGTGAGATACTTGGGAGATGAACACCTAGTATGATCTAGTCTAGATGAGGAGGAGCTTTACTACTAAGAATTTGCAACATATTTTCACTTTCAGTTTCATACATTGTAAGTAGGGGGGTTGGGGCAGCATGAGGTTAACCAAGTATAAGATTAGAAGGGCAGTGGAGAACAGTGACACACAAGAAGTAAGAAATGTCTCTATCTCCAGCAGAACTGCTTATCACTGTTGTTCATAGTTTGATAGAACATATATATTTGAGTAACAGTTATAAAATTCATATGAAAGTTCAATTATGAAATATTAATACATTTTTTTAAAGCTGGAGTTGCAGTCTGTACATTTCTACCGACTCCGACTCCCACTCCAACCAAAACTAACTTCGACTCCGACTCCACGACTCCGACTCCACAGCCCTGGTCCATACTGCATGCGAAGATGCCTCCTGTCCTTCACCTTTAGTTGCACAAGAAGAAATAGCACCATCATCAACCACGTCCTTGTCCCACTTATCTATACACAAATCTTTGGAACGCAGGCGCAAATACGCTGCCAACGCCCCACATGCCACAGTTTTGAATGCACACATTTCGCGACTGCTTGCGCTGGAAATGTTGCCTTTTAGGCTAGTGGAGACAGAAGCATTCCGCAACATGATAGCGGCAGCTGTCCCACGTTACTCGGTCCCCAGCCGCCACTATTTTTCCTGGTGTGCCGTCCCCGCATTACATAAGCACGTGTCACAAAACATCATACGTGCCCTTAACAACGTAGTTTCAGGCAAAGTCCACCTAACCACGGACATGTGGACAAGTGCTTGTGGGCAGGGCCAGTACATCCCGCTGACGGCACACTGTGTTAATATTCTGGAAGCCGGGACCCAGTCTGAGCTTGGGACAGAACGCGTCCTTCCGACGCCAAGGATTGCAGGCCCTAACAAGTCAGGGTTTCACCCATAGTGTACAGCTCCAGAACATCATGCTCCTCAGCCTCCTCCTTCTCCTCCACTTCACCCTCCACACCAGTCCCAAGCTGGAAGCACTGCAGCACTGCCTCTACTAAGCGGCAACAGGCTGTGCTGAAGCTAATATGGGTAGGTGACAAACCCCACAATGCTGAAGAGTTGTGTACAGCTCTGAAACAGCAGGCAGATCACTGGCTCACACCGCTGAACCTACAGCCAGGCATGGTCATGTGTGACAATGGTCTGAACTGGTGGCGGCTCTGAGGCGAGGCGAGCTGACACATGTTCCATGCGTGGCCCATGTGCTCAACCTCGTGGTTCAGCAGTTTATTAAATCCTACCCGGAGCTGTAGGATCTGGTCATCTAAGTACGCCGCCTGAGTGCCCATTTTAGAAAGTCACCTACTGCTTCTGCCGGCTTTGCCGGCTTTCAGCGGCGTTTGCAGCTTTCGGCTCACAGACTGGTGTGTGATGTCCCCACGCATTGGAATTCCACACTGCACATGGTGGTCAGCATTTGTGAGCAGAAGAGGGCAGTTGTTGAGTAACAGCATCAACTAGGCTGTCGGTATACGGTTCAAACTCCACACATAAGACCTCAGGAGTTGACATGGATGTCCGACATATGTACCGTCCTCCAAAATTTTGAGGACTCCACCAAGATGGTGAGCGGCGATGACGCCATCATTAGTGTCACCATCCCGCTTCCCTGTCTTCTAAAACGCTCTCTGCTCAAAATCAAAGACGATGCATTGCAGGCGGAGCACGATGAGTTGGAGCAAGAAACCGTACTGGGTGAATACACACAGCCCAGCCTCATCTCATCCCAACGTGCATTGAAGGACTATGATGAGGAGGAGGAGGATGAAGAAATAGAGCTACTTTCATGCGGAATTGACGGTAATACATGCAGACCGTCGTTTCAGCGTGGATGGCCAGAGGACAGGGGAGAGGAGGAGGAGGATGATGAGGACAGCATGGACAGTCCTGCTGTTGGTGAGGACCCTGAAGTCTTGCCTGTTAACAGTCTGGCGCACATGGCTGACTTTATGTTAGGATGCCTGTCTCGTGACTCTCGCGTTATCAGCATCTTGGGGGACACTCATTACTGGTTGGTGACACTTTTAGACCCACGCTACAAGGAGAACTTTATTTCTCTTATTCCCGAGGCGGAGAGGTCTACAAAAATGCTGCAGTACCAGAAGGCCATAGTCGCGGAATTAGTCCAAAAATTCCCTTCTGAAAACACTATCGGCAGAGGTCACGATTCGGTGTACAACCAAGGCGTCCGGCCGAGAGAGGCACAAGTCCAATCCAGCAGAGGTAGGGGATCCCTCTTAAAGATCTGGGACAGTTTTCTCAGCACCACCTGTAGCACAGACCCTGAGGTGCGGGGTAGTGTCACAAGGACTGCAAAGTTTGCGAAGATGCTGAGGGAGTACATGCCGATCGTACAAAAGTGCTCCTAGACTTCTCTGTGCCTTATAATTATTAGGTATCCAAGCTGGACACGTGACAGGAATTGGCTCTCTACGCCTTGGAAGTCCTGGCCTGCCCTGCCGCTAGCGTTTTGTCAGAGCGTGTTTTTAGTGCCTCAGGTGGAATCATTACTGATAAACGCACCCAACTGTCAACTGAAAATGCTGACAGGTTGACTCTGATCAAGATGAACACGGGTTGGATTGGGCCTGACTTCACCACACCACCACCAAATGAAGTGGAATTTAAATTTTGTGACGGTAAATAGCCATGCACCTCCGCACACCCACAAATGGGTACACACTTCATGACTTTGGCTACTTGCTGTACTGCTCCTCCTTCACATCCGCCACCATCATATGATCAGTGTGACCATGGTTCATGATGCCAGGAAAACATAATTTTTTTACATCATATTTATGATGATGATGACCCTAACCGTTCAAGAGTTAGGCAGCGGTTTCATGTATACACCCCAGTGGTAAATGTTTTAGTCCATGCTTACAAGATGGGCATTACAAAAAAAACAAGGAAAACGTGTAGTCCTCAATATGACTACTGGACTGCAGGGTCACAACATTACTTGTGACAATTTTTTTACCAGGTATGACCTTGGACAAGAACTTCTCAGGAGGAAAATCACCATGGTGGGCACAGTGAAAAAAAACAAACCTGAGCTGCCCGCTGTATTGTTGCAGATGAAGGACAGGGCTCCACTTTCCTCAAAGTTTGTTTTTACAGACACCACCACTGCTGTTTCAAATTGCCCCAAAAAATGACGGAATGTGGTACTGATGTACACACTTCACAAAGATGCAGCTGTGTCATCAGGAAGTGACAAAAAGCCCAGAATCATCCTGGACTATAACATAAACAAAGGAGGAGTGGACAACCTGGAAAAGCTGACTGCCACCCACACTTGCCAGCGAATGACTAGGAGATGGCCAATGGTTGTATTTTACAACATCCTTGATGTGTCAGCATGCAATTCATGTGTGTTGTGGACCCACATTCACCAAGGATGGAATTCAAAGAAAAAAAACAAGCGGAGGATGTTTCTTGAGGAACTAGGAAGATCCCTTGTCAAGGCGCACATTGACCAAAGGGAACGAGTGCCCCGAGACCCAGCCGCTGCAGCCTTGGTCCGACAACTCCAGAGCTCAACAAGTGCTTCGTCCACACCCACAGCGACACTAAGAGCATCATCACCAGCATCCTCCTCAACCAGGCCTGCCTCAACATCAACCACAACAGCCACAACCCCAGTGAGACCACCTGATTCTAAAAGAAACAGGTGTCAGGTCTGCCCTAGCAATAAGGACACAAAGACAAACACATCGTGCTTCGCCTGCAAAAAATACCTCTGCAAAGAACACACAAAAAGTGTCACTTTTTGCAACACATGCATCTAAATACTAATGCATCTAAAAACTAGTACTTGATTTCTGTTGATTTGCTTGATTGATTGTTGTTTGTTTGTTTGACCTAGAAAAGCTACTTTTTATTATTATTGCTATTAATGTTAATATAATTTTCATCTTTTATTTGTATTAAAGTTCTATAAAAAAAATCTGTTTTTTGCCTTTTTCATAAAGTAGTTAGATATGGGTCAAAATTGACCACTAACACCATAGATGTTACTAGAGTTAACAATATAAAATATATATATGTATACTTTTTTTTACATTTAAGAAATGTGTTCTAAAACCCTTCAGTAATAGTCAGGTAATATAACAAACTTCTTTAAGTTTATATTATTCTCTTGAGGTTCATTTGACAATATTTTTATATTGAAAATGAAGGGTATGCTCTCAAATGAAAGGCCCAGGGGGCCACAACAAAAATATTAAAATCAATCCTTCCATGGATGAGAAACCCGGCCAACCCTCACTCCCTCTCCCCGCTGTATTCATCTCTGCAGATGCTTTAAGATGAAATAAAGGACATTATCAGTTTATGGTGAGTGCCGCTTATCTTTCTATCTACTTGTGGAGAGATATATATATATATATATATATATATATATATATACACACAGTGTTGGCCAAAAGTATTGACACCCCTGCAATTCTGTCAGATAATACTCAGTTTCTTCCTGAAAATGATTGCAATCACAAATTTTTTGGTATTATTATCTTCATTTAATTTGTCTTCAATGAAAAAAACGCAAAAAGAATTGTCCTAAAGCGAAATTGGATATAGTTCCACACCAAACATAAAAAAGGGGGTGGACAAAAGTATTGGCACTGTTAGAAAAATCAGGTGATGCTTCTCTAATTTGTGTAATTAACAGCACCTGTAACTTACCTGTGGCACCTAACAGGTGTTGGCAATAACTAAATCACACTTGCAGCCAGTTGACATGGATTAGTTGACTCAACCGCTGTCCTGTGTCCTTGTGTGTACCACATTGAGCATGCAGAAAAGAAAGAAGACCAAAGAACTGTCTGAGAACTTGAGAAACCAAATTGTGAGGAAGGATGAGCAATCTCAAGGCTACAAGTCCATCTCCAAAGACCTGAATGTTCCTGTGTCTACCGTGCGCAGTGTCATCAAGAAGTTTAAAGCCCATGGCACTGTGGCTAATCTCCCTAGATGTGGCCGAAAAGAAAAATTGACAAGAGATTTCAACGAAAGATTGTGCAGCTGGTGGATAAAGAACCTCGACTAACATCCAAACAAGTTCAAGCTGCCATGCAGTCCGAGAATACAACAGTGTCAACCCGTATTATCCGTCGGCGTCTGAATGAAAAGGGACTGTATGGTAGGAGACCCAGGAACACCCCACTTCTTACCCCGAGACATAGAAAAGCCAGGCTGGAGTTTGCCAAAACTTACCTGAGAAAGCCTACAACGTTTTGGAAGAATGTTCTCTCTTTTTGGGCAAAGGCATCAACATAGAGTTTACAGGAGAAAAAAAGAGGCATTCAAAGAAAAGAACATGGTCCCTACAGTCAAACATGGCGGAGGTTCCCTGATGTTTTGGGGGTTGTTTTGCTGCCTCTGGCACTGGACTGCTTGACCGTGTGCATGGCATTATGAAGTCTGAAGACTACCAACAAATTTTGCAGCATAATGTTGGGCCCAGTGTGAGAAAGCTGGGTCTCCCTCAGAGGTCATGGGTCTTCCAGCAGGACAATGACCCAAAACACACTTCAAAAAGCACTAGAAAATGGTTTGAGAGAAAGCACTGGAGACTTCTAAGGTGGACAGCAATGAGTCCAGACCTGAATCCCATAGAACACCTGTGGAGAGATGTAAAAATGGGAGTTTGGAGAAGCCACCCTTCAAATATCAGGGACCTGGAGCAGTTTCCCAAAGAGGAATGGTCTAAAATTCCAGCAGAGCATTGTAAGAAACTCATTGATGGTTACCGGAAGCGGTTCATCATTTCGCACAAAACTCCAAAACTGGGCCAGACAAAAGTATTGGCACGCTCAGCCTAATACTTGGTTGCACAACCTTTAGCCAAAATAACTGCGATCAATGTTTTGCTTTTTGCTTCATTCTCTTTTGTGTTTTTTCATTGAAGACAAATTAAATGAAGATAATAATACCAAAGAATTTGTGATTGTAATCATTTTCAGGAAGAAACTGAGTATTATCTGACAGAATTGCAGGGGTGTCAATACTTTTGTCCAGCACTGTAAGAAGGAGCACAACAGGCTCCACTGCAGGGTTGAAGGATCAATCTAGAACAACCTTCATATGTTCCTAGCATCATTGCAGCAATCCTTTTAAGATGCAAGTTGTAGGCTTTATTTGAGCCATTTTATCTCGAGTCCTAGCGCTCCACAGACCAGGGATTTTTTTACTGTCTTATTTGAGCCTTCAGACACACATGGCAATTTTCCAGTCCCAAATGATTTTTTTCCAGCCTTCCAGAGTGGAAATGGTGCATTTATTGTAGCGCCATTTCCAGGCACTTTACATGGCTCTTCCTGTGGCCCTGGTGGTGGTGGCAAGCTGGGTAAAATGGGGTTAGTACCAGCTTTGTATTGTCAGCTGGTACTAAGCCTGAAATTCATGATGTCAGGCCAAAAAAGTTTTTAATTAGGAATAAAACACAAAACACATTTAGGGACTCCAATTTTATTAGAAAAAAAACAAAAACCTCTCTCCAGCATAATCCAGGACTTCTTAGCTTCACCTTTGCTACATCTTTGCCAGCAGAACGCTTGGGCCTTACCACACTGAGAATCACAGCCCCGAGCTGCCTGGTTTTACCACACATTTTTTTAAAATTATTTATTGAAATAATGAAAAAAAAAATATTGGACTTCCCTATATCTTGATTGCCCAGCCAAAATAACGCCAGACAGCTGGGGGTGGCAGCCCGTAGCTGTCTGCTTTATCTGCGCTGAGAGTCAAAAACACTGCAAAGTGCTCTATCATTTTTTAAAACTATTTATTTATTTTTACATTGCTATGATGTCACTCAATCTTTTAAGGGCCCAACAGCCCATCACAGACGCTGTCAGAGAAAGGGGGTGGGTCATTTGCTGCTGGAGTAACCAGACACCAGCCCATACATTCTAGCATCTAGAATGTATAGGCAGATTTCAGGTTACTCAAACAGCCAATCACAGACGCCCACTTTCTGTCACAGCGTTTGTGATTGGCTGTTAGGTCCGTCACACATGTAGTAGTGTAACAATAAATAAATAATTTTAAAAATGACATAGCGCTCCATGGTATTTTTGATTGTCAGTGCAGATAAATCGGACTGCTTTGGGCTGCCACCCTGAGCTGCTTGGCATTACGTTAAACGGCAATAAAAATACAGGGAAGCCATTTTTTTATTTTTAATTATTTAACTAAATAATTAAAAAAATGCATTGGCTCCCACCATATTTTGATAGCCAACCAGGTAAATTCAGGCAGCTGGGGACTGGGACTCTCAGCATGATAAGGCCCAAGCGTGATGGCGTGACCTAGTAAATATAATGATGATGTCTATTAATTATATGCTTTTTTTTACAGCCTCCCCCACCCAATCCCATAACTGTAAAGTCCAAGCTCGGGGTTCAGGCGAAGGTTCGAGTTATGTCCGGCCCTGAACTCGAACTTTACAAAAGGTCCGAGTGAGTGCACCGATCCTGAGAAGTGGCGGTATTGCCCATCACTATAGGTAATTCCATTTTTTAATTTATTAATTATTATTTCATTTTACTTATTTTAACATTTTTATAAATAATATTTTTTTTACATTGTTTCTTAATAACTCTAGGGGACTAGAACATACAATCGCACTGAAGTATTTCTGTAATGCAGAGTTATTCTTCTTTGATAAACTGCCAGAGAAAGTAAGATTATAAAATGCTTTTCAATAGGCTCTTGGTTACTGTCAAACATTTGATACCCATAAATTTTGTCTGACCACATAGATGGTGTGATCGCTGTTGACCAAGACATTTCATGGGTTAAAATGCTGCAATGGCAAGTAGTTGACTTTTGTAGTCAGTGGAAGGTTTTGAATAAAAAAGACAATGTAATAATGATAACGATACCTTGGAACCTAATAGTGTAGGACTTAGTGAGACTGATACAAAGCTTGGGTTAATAAACTGTATGGAAAACAATAGTAACAGTATAAGAAACAGAACACAGTAGAACACAATATCAAAATTAAATGCAAGTGTGACCAGCACTAAAAAATAAATGTCCGGAAATTATACGCAATAGTGTGTACAGTACTACATGAGAATGTCCAGAAACAATAATCAGAAGTGTCACCAGCACTATATGAGAATGTCCAGGAACAATATGCAGAAGAGCTACCAGCACTATATGATATTGTCCAGGAATAATATACAGGAGAAGAGAACAAACATATGGCTACCAGTGTACTTTAGGGCTGAAAAAGTCCTGCACAAAGTCCCACACACAGCCCCCACTAATTTGGTCTTGGAATGAGTACATTGATAACAGAGCATAAAAGTTAAAAGTTTTACAGATCAAGGAAGTCCAGTGATAATGGAGCTTTTCTCCTAGTGAACTTCAAAGGAGGAAACCACAGACTGGATCAGGGTGATGCACCAGACTGTAGAAAGTTGTGAAGTAATGAGGCTGAAAAAAGCTAACATTAACATACCCAGGCAAGGAATAATTCCTGGACTGAAATTTATAAACAGGACAGACAGGAAATTCAAGTGCAGGATGAGGCCTCAGACTTCATCTAGGGCGATTGGAAGAAGACAAAACAAGGTCCATGTAAATCCTGTAAACCTTACAGGCAGTCTGTACTTACCCTGTATAGAGCAGACTCATTTCTCAGGCACACTCTCTGCATGCCCACGTGGAATTTGCCGTACATATATGGTGGGTATTTGATATAAGATAACTAGATTCTTTTCTACGGTTCCTTTGACATCCTTGTTTCTAACACTGTAGATGATGGGGTTCAACATGGGCGTCACAGCTGAGTAGAGTATAGAGACAATATTGTCCATATCTGGGGAGGACTTGGAGTGTGGACGTAAATAAAGAATCATAATGTTTCCAAAGTACATGGTCACCACAATGATGTGGGAGGCACATGTGGACAGAGCTTTTTTTCTTCCTTGAGAAGAACTGATCTTGAAAATGGTGGAAAGTATATGAATGTATGAAATAAGAGTAAAAATAAAAGATAAGCTAGCTACGATGCCTGCTGAAATATACATTGTTACTTCATGGAGCCATGTGTCACTGCAAGACATTAGTATAAAAGGAGGAACCTCACAGAAGAAGTGGTTGACATCATGGGAATGGCAGAAGGACATCTGGAAAGTGTAGATAACATGGAATATGGAGTTCGAGAAGCTAATGGTCCATGACACCATGGCCAAACTGATACACAACTTTCTGCTCATGATGGTATTGTAGTGTAGGGGTTTACAGATGGCAACAAATCTATCATAAGCCATGATGGCAAGTATCAAACACTCTATAGACCCAAGAGTCAAATGAAAATGCATCTGGATGGCACATTCCAGTAGAGAGATGCTCTTGTCCTTGGACAATGTGTTCGTTAAGATTTTGGGAACAACAGCAGAAGAGAGGAAGATATCAACAAAAGAGAGATTAAGAAGAAAAAAGTACATGGGAGTTTGGAGCTTAGGATTCACGCTAACTACAATGATCAGAAGAAGATTTGCCAACAATGTTATCAAATACATCGTAAAGAATGCAAGGAAGCCAATGACCTTTAGGATAGGAGAATCGGACAAACCGAGGAGAATAAATCTGCTTGACAATGATTGGTTGAACATTTCAATTACACACAAAGGGGAACTAGTAGAATTGGAAGCTTATTTATTTCTATTTTTTAATAGTTTAAAACTTGTGATGGGATTTATAAAGTCTTATAAACTTGCTTTAAGCAATACTATATTTTTCATTCCATAAATACTTTCATCAAATAGTAATCCTATCATGAAATCACATCAAAGGTCAGCTTTGGGAAAAGTTCCTAGAACATGCACGGTCATATCTTTTCTAAATGAGGCTGTGGTCACAGTACCATTTTTCACATGCATTTTTGGAGACCTGCGTTTTCAAAAACGCATGTAAAAAACGCACCCATAGGACCCCATGTTAAAAAACGCATGCCCTAATAGCCAAAAAGCATGTGTGACTGTCCCATGCGTTTTTGGAGCATATCCAAAAACGCATGCGTTTTTTAATAAGGGGCCTTATGGAAAACGCATGCAAAAACGCATGTACAATTAGTGCCATTCAAAAACGCATGCGTTTCCCATAGGAGCCCATGTTAAAAAAACGCATGCGTTTCCGGAAACGCATGCGTTTTTTTAACATGGGCTCCTATGGGAAATGCATGCGTTTTTGAATGGCACTAAAAGGTACTAATTGTACATGCGTTTTTGCATGCGTTTCCCATAGGAACCCATGTTATAAAAACGCATGCATTTTCTACAAAAACGCATGCGTTTTTCAAAACGCTCAAAAAAATACTACAAGCACTATTTTTAGGTGCAGATTCAAAAACGCACCCAAAAACGCAGGGAGCCATCACACACCTTACAAAACTCATGCTGACATGAAAAAACGCATGAGTTTTGTAAAATCATTACAAAAAACGCATGGCAACTGTGACCACAGCCTGAGACATCTTATTAAAAACTTCTAAAAATTTGGAACAGCAACAATAGATGCTTTAAATCTTAAGTGTAAAATTTATTGTATTTCAATTATATTCTTTCTGAATATTTTCTAAATAGCATGTCTTAGGCCAGGATCACACTAGCGCTTGGATTCCGTTCAGGGGGATCCGTCAGAAAGATAAATCCTGTCAGCATTAACACAGCGTAATTGTAATGGAACCCTGCCTTAACGCTGCCAATAGAATCCTATGGGGGACAGCCTCCCGAGCGCAGCCAAACGCCGGTATGTAATTGCCAGAGTTTGAAATCTCGGCCTATTTCCAAGCGCGCTTGGAAATAGCACGAGATTTCAAACTCCAACAATTACATGCTGGCGTTTGGCTGCGCTCGGGAGTCTGTCCCCCATAGGATTCTATTGACTGCATTAATGCAGTGTTCCATTACAGTTACGCTGTGTTAATGCTGCCAGAATCTATCTTTTTGACGGACCCCCCTGAACAGAATCCAAGTGCTAGTATGACCCTGGCCTTACTGTTTGAGTGCTGTTGTCTTTCTGATCTAATAAGTATGGGGAAGGGAAGTGGAAAAACACATAGGCTAGGGTCACATCTACGTTTTTATTTTTACAACCTGATCCGGTTTTGAGCTTTCAAAAAGCTCAAAACCGGATCAAGAAACGCTCCTCATAGGAGACAATGCTAAACACCGGATTGCTTCACAAGCAATCCGGTGTCCGTCTCCGGCTCTGCAGCCTGCGTGAAAAATCATGCAGGCTGCAGTTTTCGGAGCGGTTCTAGCTTCCGCACTCCAGTAACCGGATTGCTCAGGATGTGTAATCCTGAGCAATCCGGCTACTGCATAGTTTGTTCATCCCGACTGCTGCAGGGATGAGCAAACGTTCTCCGTCTATAAAAATGTATAATTTAATAAATAAATTATTGCTTGATGTCTCTAGGGGGAACTTAGTCCCCCTAGAGACCGTACACCCACTCAGGTGGGCTTCTCCTGTAATGTCCACATGCGACGGGCTCCTCATAGCTCCGTGCATGACCCCCAAACTCACCCCCCCCCCGTATCTATATAGAGGGGTCCCTGCACCCCTCTTGTCTAGCGCTTCCTTTTTGTGACAAAAACTAATTATTACAGTAGAGAATTAAGTTCATAGTTACGTGCTGTCCAGGCACTTTCCTTTTGAAGCCATAGGCGGGGCTGTGTGGTGCTGTCTCCGCCCGCTAATTACTTATGGCCGCCCCCTCTGGCCTTGTTTCTGTGTTGAGAGGGAGGCCGCGTCATGAAAGGGGTGGGGCTAACTTCACGTCATACCGATATCCCCGCCCCTTTCATGACGCGGCCTCCCTCTCAACACAGAAACAAGGCCAGAGGGGGCGGCCATAAGCAATTAGCGGGTGGAGACAGCACCACACAGCCCCGCCTATGGCTTCAAAATGAAAGTGCCTGGACAGCACGTAACTATGAACTTAATTCTCTACTGTAATAATTAGTTTTTGTCACAAAAAGGATGCGCTAGACAAGAGGGGTGCAGGGACCCCTCTATATAGATACGGGAGGGTGAGTTTGGGGGTCATGCACGGAGCTATGAGGAGCCCGTCGCATGTGGACATTACAGGAGAAGCCTACCTGAGTGGGCATACAGTCTCTAGGGGGACTAAGCCCCCCCTAGAGACATCAAGCAATAATGTATTTATTAAATTATACATTTTTATAGACGGAGAACAGTTTGCTCATCCCTGCAGCAGCCGGGATGAACAAACTATGCAGTAGCCTGATTGCTCAGGATTACACATCATGAGCAATCCGGTTACTGGAGTGCGGTATTCTGCACACATTTTTCCAAAAAAATGTGTGTAAAGGCAATTGCGTTCATTGCATCAGGATCTGGATGCGGTGAACGCAATTGCCTGCCCAAATGTGACCCTAGCCATATGTGAATGATTAAGCATGGATTCTTACCTGAGTGGCAGTTCAAAGCAGCTCCTAAAAGGCATCAAAATAAGGTGATGAAGACCATGAAAATGAAATTTAACATGGTTATCTAAAACAGATTTTTTTTTTTGCCTCTACAGCATATAATTAACGGTTAACCAAAAATTGAGAAACATTTAAATATATCAAAATATTAAAATTAATATAATATAATTAGAGATCTCAAACTGAGACATACATTGAACTTACTTGGTACTTGAGTTGGTCACACATTTCTTTTCTGTATGAATTGACTTCATTTGGAGAATTTTACTGGTAATACTGGGCGCTCAGTTCGTTTTAGGTGTCTGTCACTAAATGTGATGAAGAGTGGTTACGGCAGCTCCTATAGACTCGAGCAAATGTGAACTCTGCAGTTTTCACCTTAAATAAAGTTACAATCACATTCTAATTACTCCCAAAAGAAGACCATTTCATTAATCCTCCTTCTTTACATAATTGCAAAGTTTAGACAAAGTTTTGCCTAATTCATATACCAGTAAAATAAATAAAGGAAACATATACACTGATTAACCCAGAGAACAACACTGGTAATTTTCTTTATCTATATTTATAAGAAAAATACTTCTAAAAAAATGAAAATTTTTTATTTTATTTCAATTAAAGCGAAACAATTGTTGTCTACAGAACATAGCCACATTCACTCGCACGTCTGCATATTACCTGGTTTATCGCATTAAACACTTCAAGAATACCAGGGTGAGTGCAGCTCTTCATTTCTAATGGATTACAAGGTAGAGAGCAGTACCCAACCCAAATGCTAAGTAACTTTACTGCAAACACTCATTATGTAAAATTATTGTATTTGATTTATGCCTGACAAAAATAGTCACTGAATTAAAGTAGAAAACTTAAATATATTGATATTCAGTTTGAAGAAAAAAGACTAGCGGCACTCACCAGAGATGATCTTTATCGTTTATTCATGATTCCATGCAGTCGTAGCGGAACATGAGCAGCAAGGGAGGGGGTGCGTGGACATAGGACGACGGCCTGCCGTTTCGCGGCTTGATGCCGCTTCTACAGGTCCTGAAGCGGCATCAGGCCGCAAAACGGCAGGCTACAACTGCATGGAATCATGAATAAACGATAAAGATCATCTCTGGTGAGTGCCGCTAGTCTTTTTTCTGCAAACTGAATATTACTAACTTTGTACAATAGCGTGCAACACCGAAGAAACCGTTGCCTCAGGTCAAGCTGTAACAGCGGCCCAGTCTGTACATGCCTGATAGTGCCCAGTTCTCTGCTACTCTTTGTTTGATTAAATATATTGATCTCCCTGAAAAAATGATGTTTTAGACAATTAAGAAAAATGGAGGGCTTTTGGCAGTGTTAAGGCCGCTTTACACGTCGCGATATCGCATCGCAAGAATAATAATAAGTCACGTGGTACGGCCGTTGCAGTTGTTATCGTTGGTGCGTTGTGTCATGTAAATGGGCAACGGGACGCGATAACAACTCAAGTACGATATCGCAATGAGATTGTGCATGCTGTCCAACCATTCATTATTGGCTATGCGATCTGGCCTGATCGTGCTGTGTGACAGCGCAACTACGATTTGGTGCGCAACTTCCCCTATTCACTCCAATGTTAAATGGTCGTTCCCTGGGTTGCTTATACCCAGCGCAAAGAAGGGGCGTACTACATCGTAGTTGCGTTGCCTGCTGATGTCTCCCTGTGTGAAAGCTCCTATGCGATCTTAGACAAGTGCCAAAAACGTGCGCTCTCCCGTGAGATTGTATGCAATATCGGAACGATATTGCGACGTGTAAAGCGGCCTTCAGTCAACGTGGGGCAAAAGGACTGAGGTTCTCCACAGTTTACACCACCTGCTTTTCTTCTACCTTAAACTGTCATATCAATGGGATTTTGTTGAAATAATTTATAATTTAGATCAGGCAATGTCTTTATCTAAATTCTGTCTTAGGGTGCCTTTGACATCTTTATTTCTGACACTGTAGACGAAGGGGTTGAGCATGGGTGTCACAGTTGAGTAGAGGATGGAGACCGTATTGTCTAAATCTGTAAATGAATGGGATTAAGGACGTAGGTACAGAATCATAATGGTCTCAAAAAAAATGGTCACCACAATGATGTGTGAGGCACAGGTAGAGAAAGCTTTAAACCTTCCATCAGAAGAATTGATTTTAAAAATCGTGGAGAGAATATTTACAAAATCAGAATCAAGAAGAATGTTAAAATCGCAATGATCCCTGCTGAAATATACATCGCTACCTGATAGAGCCAAGTGGAGGACATTTGCATAAATGGGGGACCCTCGCAAGAAAAATGGTTGGCATGATGGGAATGGCAGGACAATGGAAGGTGTAGATGCCTTGTGTTATGGAGTTAATTAAGCTTGATGACCATGCTATAGTGACCAGACTGATACACATTATCCTGCTCATTATAGTGTTGTAATACAATGGTTTACAGATGGCAACAAACCTATCATAAGCCATGATGGCAAGTAGATCCAAAAGACAAATGAAAGTGCATCTGGTGGCACATTCCAGTAGAGGGATGCTGTTGTCCTTAGAAAATTTGTTTGTTAAGAATTTGGGGACAGCAGTAGAAAAGAGGAAGATATCAACAAAAGAGAGATTAAAAAGAAAAAAGTACATGGGTGTTTGGAGCTTAGGATTCAACCTAATTACAATGATCAGAAGAAGACTTCCCAACAAAGTTATCAAATACATCATAAAGAATCCAAGTAAGCCAATAATCTTTAGGTAAGGCGTCTCAAGCCTATTCCACGATGAGACGCCGTCCCAGTAATTAGAGAGGGTGGTTTTCATATGGTGTACAATGATCTCCAAAATACATTTTTGCACATTTATAAAACCAGAGCATGCTAGGAAGACTTACAAAAAGGCAGGTAGTGCTGGTGGTACTAAAGGGGAAATACTGCTGACAGATTCCTATAAAAGGGAGTGTTTCAGCACATAATGACTTTCAAACCAAGCACAGGCTCTTGGTGCACCCTTGGTTAAGCTAAACAGTTCAGTGCACCCTCCCATCTACTTGATTTCCATCTATCTCCACAGTCCTCCCGTTATGGGTTGTGTTTGCTATTGCAGGTCAACCCCATTCACAAAAGCTGAGGAAGTGAAGATAGTTGTGCTGTTTCTGGAATAAAGCAGCCATGTTTTTTTAATCTCATTCTAATCTTTGAAGAATAAACCCATACTATTACTTTTTATTTTCCTTGTCGCATGTATCTTCGGCATGCTCACTGATGCATTTAATCTCCTGTTCAAGTTGATCAATTTCCTGCATCATTTCTGATGTTGTATGTGAAGTTTGAGAAAGTTAGTTAATTATATCATTGGTGTCTTTTCTTAGGGTTGCAAGCCTCATACTCTAGTCAGTGTAGGATCCGCATGAAGCAGGCTCTAAAATATCTTGGAGTATTCTGTTCTTCTCTCCTGCTCATCGTATTTCTGAATGACGTTCAACACATTGTCAAGCTCTTCTTTCATTACATGGTATTCCTTTGTAAATGGGAATTCCCTATAGGTATCTTCATGTTGTTTTAATATAGCTTTACATTTATTCAGGGATTCTTAGTAGTTATTATTATCATTTTCACATGTATTTATTGCATTTTCCAACTGGGTTTGAAGTAATTCTTTTTCTCGTTCCAGCATTGCAGACGTTAATGTGTGCCAACAGATATGTTGCTTCTTTCATATCATTGTAAATTGAAAATAATTTCATCCCTTTGACTTATTTCCTTTCTCAAGTCCAGATTTTGTTGTTTTTCATGTAAGACTTTAGCTCTATAATGTTGAACAAGTTCCTGGCTTGTCTTCTTATTTTCAGATTCTTGCTCATTCTGAAATACTAGCTCCTACAGGAGCTTGTCAAAGTCGCTAAAGTCCATTTTATACATTTTTGAAAACTCTGTGGACAAAATGAACCATTTAAGTGATATCAAGAAACCAAATACACAATTTGTGCATGAGGTCTTACAAATACCAAGTTTACTGAGGCTATACTCAGGGTATGGGTCTTCTTAACCCAATAAATGTGGGGTCCCATCAAGTCTTCTGCTAGGCCTTGCAACATCATGACATCATGATCCAACAAATGTGATGATGCTGTGTTTGGCATAGTAAGTCTAGGCAGCTTGTGTATAAAGACCAGAATGCGGTTGGCTGCATGGGCGGGCAAGGTGAAGTTAGGGGAAAAATAAGTCTTATTATTATTTTTTTAATTTTAACTTCTTCTAGGCTCTTTTTGAATTCAGCAAAATGGTAGCCAATTCTGAAGAATTTTAATTTTGGGGGAAATTTGAGTCAAATTTAAATTTTCTTGAACTACATTGCTGTCCTATACAATCTCTAAGTTTTCCAAAGTGCTACCATTGAACGCACTTAAATATAAAGGGCCCTACTTTATTTGTATGTCTTCAGTTTCTTACACACATAACATGTCATATCCGATACCATGTTATTGAGGTATTCTGTCAATGCTCAATGAATACAGTCCTACACAACTAGTAAGTAGTCTAAATAAACTACAATTCACGATATTCATTCAAATTTGGTTAGTCAATTCAATTTGCATTAACATTGGAGGCATGGTAACTATAATATCTTTCCAGCCCTCTACACTGCAGAAAAGTAACTGTCGACAACCATTTTTCTAAATTTGTCGAAGCAAATCACCAAAAATTTGGATCCCATTGAATTCATTTTTGGGGGGAAAATTTAAGTTGAATTCAAATATTTGACTTACATTTTCTCGGCAAAAATGTATTAAATGGGATCCAAATTTTTAGTGATTTGTCAAATTTAAGTCAAATTCAATTTAATAACTTCCATAGCTGATCACACAAAGAAATAAAATACAAATTAATATATCAAGTTCTAAATGAATATAAAATGATGTTTTAACTTACTATAAATTGTCACCTTAAGGTGGGGTCACACGCGGCGATGTCGCCCGCGACATCGCCGCAAAGTGACGTCACAGCGAAGTCGCGGGCGATATTGCAAGTGCGTCGCGCTGTGTGACAGCGCGACGCAACTGCAAATTATCGCTGGTCGCAGGTTGACAGGTTTATGAACATGTTCATAAACCTGTCAACCTGTGACCAGCGATTAGGCTGGATCGCGCCGTCTGACACTGTTGGCGGCGCGATCCAGCCTATATCACAGGGTTACTGAGCCATCGCTCGCTGGGCTGAGCCCTGCCCAGCGAGCGACGGCTCCGCCCACATCGCAGACGCGTCACCGGCATCGTCGTGCCGTGTGACAGCTGGCCTGTGATGTCGGAAGAGAGCGGGCACCCGCGCATCGCTTCCGACATCGCAGGCCAGATCGTGCTGTGTGACCCCACCTTTAGTTAACACATATTAATTGAAGGTGTAAGCATCCTTCATCTGCTTCTATTGTTAGATATACTCCCACTATCTTTCCTCACATAATCTCTGTTCCTTCCAAGACCTCCATCTCTCCTCCATAATTATTCATTCCTCACCCAATCACCTCCAAGACTTCTTCCGAATATCACCCATTCTCTGGAATTCTGTGCCACCACCCTCAGATCCTTCAGATGGAACTTGAAAACCCATCTCTCCAGGAAAACTTACAGCCTGCATTGACCCTACTTCCACCGATGCTGCTGCTCCACCACAATCACCACTACCAGAGCTGCCACCTCACCACCACTACCCCCGAAGTAGCTGTCTCGTCACCACTGGAGATGCCACAACCCCCAACCAACTTTTTTCTCCTCATCATCCTATAGAATGGAAAACCATGACGGCATGGTAATCTCCCCTCTGTCATTGTTAGTTTTTGTATGACACCCCTTCTTGTGCACAGCACCATAGAATTAATGGTGCTATATAAATAATTAATAATAATAATAATACTTTTTCTCCTACAGCATAGCTGGGTGAAGTGTATCCTATAGGCCATATCCAGCCTTCTGGCTGCTCCAGTCTGACCATGGACTGAGACAGCCAAAAAGCTAAAGCAGTTGCCCGCACCATGCCCATCCATAGAGCAGTTTATTACCAATTTACTTAGCTTTTTCATATTTATGCAGATGAAGTCCATGGAGCCTCGGTTAAGAGTCTACAACATGGACACCAGCCAGTTATCCCACCAGGGAAGGACCTAGCCCAGGGTATTAGTAGCCCTTAAGTCACTATCCAGCCCTTGCGAGCTTGAAGATATGGCCAGGGGTCTACCATGGACTAGGTATCCAACCACAGACAGCTGTTTCGGGGTTGTAGCCCCTCATCAGTGTGGTGCAGGATTCTGGCTGGGTGGGTGCAATGCTTGATAGACAGACATCACAAAGCACCCACTGACCTTGTGGAGACCAGTGGAGGATAACACTGCGGGCACCAGTTAAAGCACTCAAACACAGTGAAACCCAAGGTGCATTGCTCCCTAGAATTTGAATATGCAGATGAAGTCCATGGAGCCTCGGTTAAGAGTCTACAACATGGACACCAGCCAGTTATCCCACCAGGGAAGGACCTAGCCCAGGGTATTAGTAGCCCTTAAGTCACTATCCAGCCCTTGCGAGCTTGAAGATATGGCCAGAAGTTTACCATGGACTAGGTATCCAACCACAGACAGCTGTTTCGGGGTTGTTGCCCCTCATCAGTGGGGTGCAGGATTCTGGCTGGGTGGGAGCAATGCTTGATAGACAGACATTACAAAGCACCCACTGACCTTGTGGAGACCAGTGGAGGATAACACTGCGGGCACCAGTTAAAGCACTCAAACACAGTGAAACCCAAGGTTCATTGCTCCCTAGAATTTGAATATGCAGATGAAGTCCATGGAGCCTCGGTTAAGAGTCTACAACATGGACACCAGCCAGTTATCCCACCAGGGAAGAGAGAAGAGAAAGAGACACTGCAAGGATAGGCGCACACAATATCATGTGAAAAAGTGGTTATTTATTCAGTTTTTTCTCTTTTGCTTTGACATAGTGATAAGGTGGGGTCAAACAGACAATTCTAAAAACATTTAAAACGAGTTACAATGACTCGGTAGCATGTCACTATCACATACCTGAGTGAAGGTAGCTCAGGAAAGAAGGATTAAAGCAGGTATGCACATAGGTGTGCCAATTAATAATATATAATCAATATACATTCAGACAGTGTGATAGTATGAATGGTAACCACCAGGTGGCTGGTGTACCAGCCAAATTACCTGAATATATGATGTTATGGTCAAAAACTTTCATACATGGATAAATTTAACTGTCAGCATGAAATGGGGTTGCCAAAAATGCAGACCCAAAATACCCTGTGTGGATGGTGTCATATATAAAAAGTGGATGATTAGAACTCAAGTATATTATTCCTCAACAGTTTGTACAATAATCAACAGATCTTTGATACGGTATTAAAACAGAGGAAAGATATATCAAAGTGTGTCATCAAATTGAAGTGTCCAAGTACCTGGACACCCTGAGGCAGTGCAGAGCTAAGGTTAAATAGCAGGCTTGGCTACTGGCAGATAAGAAAACACAAAGATCCAGTCAAGAGGTTAAACATTGTAAGACATTAATATGGGAAAAAAAAAAAAATGGACAAAATCCATGTAATGACAAGTGTATCCCTGTAAAGCACTATAAGGTACAAACCCAGTAACCTCGTACAATCAGAATCCAGCATCTATGGTAACAGGGATACAGGAGTACACAGTCAAAAACAAATAAGTGCAATATAAACCTCAGTATATGACTATGAATCAGCAGCAGGTGCTGTCAAAAGTTCTGCCAATATGCACAAACCAATCAATCAGTACTGCCCAATGCACTGCAGAGTGCAAATACCCCACATTAAAGTTACATATAACGATCTGTGTGCAGATCAAGCTAGTTAGGGGAATCAGAGGCACCAGGATTGAACCACACTGGGAGTTTAGGTCCTTCTTCCTGAGCTACCCTCACTCAGGTATGTGATAGTGACATGCTACCGAGTCATTGTAACTCGTTTTAAATGTTTTTAGAATTGTCTGTTTGACCCCACCTTATCACTATGTCAAAGCAAAAGAGAAAAAAACTGAATAAATAACCACTTTTTCACATGATATTGTGTGCGCCTATCCTTGCAGTGTCTCTTTCTCTTCTCTCTTGATATATTTTGACACTGTTGTGCAGCACCATTCTATCCTTCTTGAGGACTGTGGTGCACCCTGTTTTTTGTCTCATCCCACCAGGGAAGGACCTAGCCCAGGGTATTAGTAGCCCTTAAGTCACTATCCAGCCCTTGCGAGCTTGAAGATATGGCCAGGGGTTTACCATGGACTAGGTATCCAACCACAGACAGCTGTTTCGGGGTTGTTGCCCCTCATCAGTGTGGTGCAGGATTCTGGCTGGGTGGGTGCAATGCTTGATAGACAGACATCACAAAGCACCCACTGACCTTGTGGAGACCAGTGGAGGATAACACTGCGGGCACCAGTTAAAGCACTCAAACACAGTGAAACCAAGGTGCATTGCTCCCTAGAATTTGAATATGCAGATGAAGTCCATGGAGCCTCGGTTAAGAGTCTAAAACATGGACACCAGCCAGTTATCCCACCAGGGAAGGACCTAGCCCAGGGTATTAGTAGCCCTTAAGTCACTATCCAGCCCTTGCGAGCTTGAAGATATGGCCAGGGGTTTACCATGGACTAGGTATCCAACCACAGACAGCTGTTTCGGGGTTGTTGCCCCTCATCAGTGTGGCGCAGGATTCTGGCTGGGTGGGTGCAATGCTTGATAGACAGACATCACAAAGCACCCACTGACCTTGTGGAGACCAGTGGAGGATAACACTGCGGGCACCAGTTAAAGCACTCAAACACAGTGAAACCCAAGGTTTTTCTTATTTAGAAAGGTATTTAGATTTCTAATAATGATTATATGTACTAGTAATTTCGCAACTAATTTTTATAAATTTTATAATGTTATTTTAGATAGTTTTGTAATTCAATTATTAATTGTCCTTTGCAAAGTCATGAATCTTTAGAATATACCCCATATCCTTATTTTGTATTCTTGTTTGCAAGTGCTGCTTTACCTTTCTATTCATGCTCTTTACAAGCTGCTTTGAACTGCTGCTCTAGCAAGAATCTGAACTCACACAATAGTTACAAGCACTCCCTGTGTCTAAGCATGGGGAAGGCCAGTGGAAAAGCAAACACGTGAATGATTGAGTACGAATTCTTACCTTAGGGGCAGTTCAAAGCAGCTACTAAATGCATTAACCAAGCAGTGATAACAGCACTTTTTAAATGAAGATTAGGAGTTAAGAAGGCAAAATAAGGTAATGAATAAAATCTTTGACATAAATTTGTTTAAAGAGATTTTTATAAGAAGATTAAAAATTAAAATCTGTAAACCAAAAATTGAAAAAAGTTAAAATAAATCAAAATATAATTAAAATAATTACAATGTGTATTCATTAAAGAGATCCGAAACCAAGACATATATAGAACTCTTTGTGTTTTCTGTATGATTTGTCTTCATTTGGAGAGATGTAATGGAATACTTGCCGCTTAGCTCATTTTAGGTGTCTGTTGCTGATTATCATGAAGAATGATTCCGGCAGCTCCTGTAGACTGGAGCAAATGTGAACTCTGCAGCTTTCTCCTTAAATAATATTACAATCACATTCGAATTGCTCCCTGAGGAAGAAGATGATGTAATTAATGATCTTTCTCTATGGAATCGCAATGTTTTAGACAAAGTCTTGTAATTTATACAGTCATATGAAAAAGTTTGGGCACCCGTCTTAATCTTACTCTTTTTTGTGTTTAAAATTGTTTTTTTGCAACAGCTATTTCAGTGTGATACATATAATAACTGATGGACACAGTAATATTTCAGGATTGAAATGAGGTTTATTGTACTAACTGAAAATGTGAAATATGCATTATTTCAAAATTTGACAGGTGCAAAAGTATGGGCACCCTTCTGATTTTCATGATTTGAATACTCCTAACTACTTTTTACTGACTTTGGTAACCTCATTGAGCTTTGTACTTCATAGCCCGGTGTATCCAATCATGAGAAAAGCTATTTCAGGTGTTGCAAGTTGTTCTCCTACTTGCATCTTCTCTAAGGAGCGGCATCATGGGCTCCTCAAAACAGCTCTCAAATGATCTGAAAAAAAGATTGTTCAACATAGTTGTTCAGGGGAAGGACACAAAAAGTTGTCTCAGAGATATAACCTGTCAGTTTCCACTGTGAGGAACATAGTAAGGAAATGGAAACCACAGGGACAGTTCTTGTAAAGGCCAGAAGTGGCAGGCCAACAAAAATATCAGAAAGGCAGAGAAGAAGAATGGTGAGAGCAGTCAATAACAATCCACAGACCACCTCCAAAGACCTGCAGCATCATCTTGCTGCATATGGTGTCACTGTGCATCGGTCAACAATACAGCGCACACTGCACAAGGAGAAGCTGTATGGGAGAGTGATGCGAAAGAAGCCGTTTCGGCACGCACGCCACAAACAGAGTCGCCTGAGGTATGCAAAAGCACATTTGGACAAGCCAGTTTCATTTCGGAAGAAGCTCCTGTGGACTGATGAAACAAAGATTGAGT
>JARQOC010000012.1:91321193-91349519 GCA_033576535.1 Allobates femoralis
ATTAACAGCTACGGGAAAGGGGAACTAGGGCTGTTTTTTTTGAAAAAGGTGGATCTAAAAAATATTAATGTCACTTTTCTGTTGAGGTGCCCATATTTTGAACCTAAATTTTTGAAAATTTTTTGAAATAATGCAGATTTACATTTTCGGTTAGTACAAAAAACCCTTTCATTTCAACCCTGAAATTTTAACTGTTTTTCCAAATCAGTTATTACATTTTATCAAAATAAAAAATTTTTTACTGTGTCCATCAGTTATTACATATATCACACTGAAAGAGCTGGTCCCAAAAAAAAAAAATTTTAAGAAAAAAAAAAAAATTGATTTAAGATTAAGAGTAGAGATGACCCCACCACCCCGGTTTTCGAATTCGATTCGATTCTTTGAATTTGATGTTTGTTCGTCGAATGTTCGTCGTTTTGGGCGAAAAACGTAAAACCCCCTTTGAAAACAATGGCGGGGCAAACAAAAAACACACCCAAACACATAGAAAAAACCTTCTAAGGGTCCAAAAGGTGGCAAACTACTAAAAAGGGCAAACAAACAAAAGGAAAAAGTGAAAAGTCCCATAAAAAAATTGCGAAAAGAAAAGAGTAAAAGGGAAAGGAGACACAGATTGGGCATGTCATGCCCTTTAAAATCCGTTTTTTACCCCATTTATTTGTAAGGCATCATGCAGACGTTGAGTTTTTAGGAGTGTTTTTACTTCAGTATCTGTAAGGCCACATGCGGAAGGGTTTGAGTATTTGGGGGATTTTTTACTTCAGAAACTGTAAGGCTACTTCGCGTTGATTTCTTGGTGAGTTTTACTTCATTTTAATTCTTAAGGAACGTGCGGGCAGGAGGTATTTGGTGAGTTTTATTTCAGTTTCTATAAGGCCACATTCAGCGAGGGGGTATTTGGTGATTTTTTTTCCTCACTATATGTAAGGCCTAATGCGGGACTATGAGTATTGTGTCACATTTAGGGGACTAAAAGAAGAGTCTCCTTTTTTTTCAAAAAAATTTGGGCAGATACCATTAAGTGGATCAATTGCCCCACAGTTACAAAATTTAAATGGTTACTTTTTGGCCCAAAAAACCCCAAGGTTCATTCTCCCCAGGATGACACAGGAGTAGAAAAGTCCTTGCAGATTCATGCCTTGTTCATCTTTATGAACGTTAGTCTGTCCCCATTCTGGGTGGACAGACGCGTGCGCTTTTCTGTAAGGACACCCCAGCAGCGCTGAAGACACGTTCCGAGAGAACGCTGGCTGCGAGGCATGACAAGATCTCTAAGGCATGAGTGGTGAGCTCAGGCCATTTTTCCATTTTGGAAGCCCAAAATGAGCAAGGCTCCAGTTCCCCAGTCATGGCATCGATGTTAAGTTGGAGATACTCTTGTACCATTCGCTCCAGGCGTTGACTATGTGTCAGACTTCTCGCTTCTTCAGGCCTTGCAAAAGATGTTCTGAAAAATTGTGGAACGAGGCAAAGAAATTGGTGTTAACACCACCACCTATGGTGTTACTGGGATGGTGTGAGTGATGATGACTCGACAGTCCCATGGTTGACAAGTGAGAAATGTGAGATTCACTCTGTCTACCACTGGTGGTTTGTGGAAAAGCCGATCTCAGATTATGTATCAACTTCTGCTGATACTCCTGCATGCGTGCGTCCCTTTGTATGGCTGGAATTATGTCAGCAAATATGGTCTTGTACTGGGGATCGAGGAGTGTGGCAACCCAGTAGTTGGCATTGCTTCTAATTCGGACAATCCGAGGGTCATGTTGCAGGTAGTGCAGCAAGAAGGCACTCATGTGTCTTGTGCATCCAGGAGGACCAAGTCCTTGTTGTGTTGGTGGTGGGGAGGTCAGAATCATGCTTCCTTCCTCTGCCCTCTTCCCCCAACCTCGCACAACAGAAATGTCATCAAGGTCTCCCTCATCTGCTGACTCTTCCATGCCCATCGCCAGTTCCTCCTCCATTTCTTCCTGGGCTCCTGCACCTTCCTCAGCAGCTTGACTGCTACCATGCGCCCTCGTTAATCCCTCTCTACCACCCTCCCATGCCTGCCGTCTTGTTGCTGCCGACCGTGAGGACCTTGGAGATGTTGTCATCCCTTCCGCATAGGACTCCTCTTGTCCCACCACCTGACTCCAAATATTGTTTAGTGTCTGCTCCAGCATGTAGATCACCAGAATAGTCATGCTGATCATGGCATTGTCAGCACTAAACATCTTCGTCGCCATCTCAAAACTGTGCAGAAGGGTGCATAGGTCCTTGATCTGAGACCACTCCTGAAGCGTGATCTGCCCACCTCTGGATCTCGTTGGCCCAGGCTATACGTCATAACGTATTGCTCCAGGGCTCGGCGGTGCTGCCACAGTCGCTGCAACATGTGCAGAGTAGAATTCCAGCGTGTCGGCACATCACATTTCAGCCGGAGAACGGGCAAGCCGAAAGACTTCTGGAGGAAGCAAGTCGTTGAGCTGCGGGATGCGAACGCCTGAAGTGCGCACACAGCGATTGTGGCCTCTGCAGAAGCCCATCTAGGCCGGGATAGTGTGTCAAAAATTGCTGGACAACCAGATTCAACACGTGAGCCATACAAGGCTCGTGTGTGATATTGCCCCGGCGAAAAGCCGCAACCAGGTTTGCAGCATTGTCACACACGGCCTTCCCTGGCTGCAGGTTGAGTGGAGACAACCATTGCTGAAACTCAGTCGCCAGAGCTGACCACAACTCCTCAGATGTGTGACTTACGTTTCCAAGGCATTTGAGGGTAAAGACCGCCTGATGGCGTTGAGCCTTGCTGCCAGCATAGTTGGGAGGTGTGCATGATTTCTTATCTGCAGTTACAACGCGGGTGGCATTACCAGAGAGGCTTTGGACAGAGGTGGAGGACCGAGGCGAGGTTGAGGAGGCAGAAGCAGTGGAGGAACTCCTACCTACAGAGGATTGACGCACAACTCATGGGGAGGGCAATAATTGGACAGCAGACCCTTCTCCAGCTCTCACCATAGTTACCCAGTGCCCAGTCAGCAACATGTAACGCCCCTGTCCATGCTTACTGGTCCAAGTGTCTGTGGTGAAATGCACCCTATCACACACAGAGTTTCTCAAGGAAGCGGTGATGTTGTCTGTGACATGCTGGTGTAGGACTGGGCTGGTGTAGGACTGGGCTGGGGGAGCGAGCAGGGAGCGAAGGAAGGGAGGGGGGAGAAATGCTCCTTACCTCTCTTCCGGCTTCTGCTGTGTGCTCTGTGCTGGGCTCCGGGTCCTGCGGGCTGCGGCAGCTCCAGGGTGCTAGAGCCCGCCTGCTCTCCCTGTGTACAGACATACATGTCATGTGCACAGAGATGTAGCAGTGCTGAGATTGTTCTCAGTCTGCTCACTCCCTGTGCATAGACATGTATATCTATGCACAGGGATGTAGCCGAGTGGACATCGCGTTTTGGACTACGTCGGACGGAAGAGGTTTTTTTTTAACACCTTAACAACCTAGGACGTTGTGCAACGTCCTGTGTTTCTGCCTGTTATGACCCAGGACGTTGCACAACGTCCTGGCAGATTTGAGCTCCTGCACCCCCTGTGAGCCGGATCAATCAGGTGTCACAGATGCTGCTGCTCTGTGACAACCTGTAGATGACCCCACAGGGGGTGGTTTAACCCCCCCATGCCCAGGACCCCTCCGATCGGCAGTTTAAAAGTGAAACTGCCGATCGGAGGGAATCATAGGGATTCACCCCTCCAGATCTGATTGGAGCTCTCCAATCAGATCTGGAGGGGCGGATCGGCAAGTGCCCACCCCTCCTCACCCCCCTCCAGCTCCAGGACTGTCCAGGGCCCCCCCGCCATCCCCCCAACCGCCCTCCCCCTCTATTACAATGTATCTGCCGGCGGGCTGCACCCGCGTGCGCCCGCCGGCAACACTGCCTGCTCCCCTGCTCTGGTGCTCCCCCCCAGGCTGCCCCCACCTGGGCCCTGTGCCTGGCCCCCCCTCCCTCACCTCCTGCGGCGGGCTGCACACTTCGGTGCACCCGCCGCTGCTGCCGCCGCCGCCGCTGCTGCTGCGCCTCCTCTGCCTGGCCCGCCGGTCTGTGGCCCCGCCTCCTCTCCCTGTCTCCTCTCCCGGCCTCCTCCTGCTCATCGGTGGAACGAGGGAGGTAAGTATGTATGTATGTATGTATGTGTATGTATGTATCTATGTATGTATGTATGTGTATGTATCTATGTATGTATCTATGTATGTATGTATGTGTATGTATCTATGTATGTATGTATGTATGTATGTGTATGTATCTATGTATGTATGTATGTGTATGTATCTATGTATGTATGTATGTATGTATGAATGAATGAATTGATGGATGGGTGAATGGATAGGGGGTGCATGCGTGGACGTGTGCATGCGTGGACGTGAGCGTACATGAGCTTTCGTGGACGTGAGTGTGCGTGCGTAGACGTGTGCGTGTGTGGACATGTGTGTGGACGTGTGCGTGCATAGATGTGTGTGTGCATAGACGTGTGCGTGGATGTGTGCATAGATGGATGTGTACGTGGATGTGCGTGGATGTGTGCATGCGTGGATGTCAGCGTGCGTGCGTGGATGTCAGCGTGCGTGGATGTGTGCGTGCGCGGATGTCAGTGTGCGTGCGTGAATGTCAGCGTGCTTGAATGTCAGCGTGCGTGCGTGGATGCCAGCACGCGTGAATGTCAGCGTGCGTGGATGTGCGTGCGTGGATGTGTGCGTGCGTGGATGTGCGTGGATGTGGATGTGCGTGGATGTGGATGTGCGTGCGTGGATGTGCGTGTGGTGATGTGGATGTGCGTGCGTGGATGTGTGTGGATGTGCGTGCATGGATGTCAGCGTGCGGGATGTCAGCGTGCGTGGATGTGGATGTGCGTATGTGGATGTGGGTGCGTGGTTGTGTGCGTGCGTGGATGATGGATGCATAGGTGGATGGATGGGTGCAACAAGGGATCAAGTGTCCTCTTGTTGTAGTCTCTGGGATCATAGTCATGGTGCACTGTATGACAGGTCATTGTCATACAGTGCACCATAACTCTGACCCCAGAGACTGTAGGAAGAGGACACTTCATCCCTTGCTGCAGTCTCTGGATTGACCAGAAGGCGATCGAGCGTCGTGGGACCTTCGTTGTGGACTACGTCGGAGGTGATCGAGCGTCGTGGGACCTTCGTTGTGGACTACGTCGGATCTTTATAATAAAGATGGAGTCCGAATTTTGTTTGTGTTATTTTTTTCAAATAAAAAGATTTTTCTCTGTGTGTATTTTCTGACTATTTACCAGAGATTCCTAATGGCGGGTCTAACATTGGCCCTATATTATGAATCTCGGGCTTAGTGCCAGCTGCCAATAAAAAGCTGGCATTAACCCCTTTATTACCCAGTTTGCCACCGGCACCAGGGCAACTGGAAGAGCATGGGTACAGCGCCAGAAAATGGCGCTTCAATGAATGCGCCTATTTCTGGGGCGGCTGCGGGCTGCAATTCGCAGCATGGGGGGCCCAGAACGCTTGGGCCTCTCCATGCTGCGGATTCCAGCCCCCAGCTGCCTAGTTGTACCTGGCTGGACCAAAAATATGGCGGAGCCCCATGTCATTTTTTTTTCTAGAATTAGTTCTAGAAGAAAAAAAAAGGGCTTTGCTGTATTTTTGGTGGCTAGCCAGGTACAACGAGGCAGCTGGGGGTTGGTGGCAGTCTGTAGCTGCCAAGGTGTACCTGGCATGGACCAAAAATATGGCGGAGCCCCACGCCATTTTTTTTCTAGAATTAGTCCTAGAAAAAAAATAAAAATGGGCTTCGCTGTATTTAGATGCATAGTGAACACTTTGAACCCCCAGGTGCTTCACAAATTGATCCGTAAAAATGAAAAAAGAAAATTTGTGTGAAAACAAATGTACTTTTTCCTTATTACGAATCAATTTGTGAAGCACCTTGGGGTTCAAAGTTCTCACTTTGCATCTAGATGCATTCCTTGGGGGGGTCTAGTTTCCAAAATGGGGTCACTTGTGCGGGAGCTCCAATGTTTAGGCACACAGGGGCTCTCCATACACGACATGGTGTCTGCTAACGATTCCAATAGTTAGCGGACACCATGTCGCGTATGGAGAGCCCCTGTGTGCCTAAACATTGGAGCTCCCCCACAAGTGACCCCATTTTGGAAACTAGACCCCCAAGGAACATATCTAGATGCATAGTGAGCACTTTGAACCCCCAGGTGCTTCACAAATTGATCCGTAATAATGAAAAAAGAAAATTTGTGTGAAAACAAATGTACTTTTTCCTTCTTACGGATCAATTTGTGAAGCACCTGGGGGTTCAAAGTGCTCACTATGCATCTAGATGCATTCCTTGGGTGGTCTAGTTTCCAAAATGGGGTCACTTGTGGGGGAGCTCCAATGTTTAGGCACACAGGGGCTCTCCATACACGACATGGTGTCCGCTAATGATTCCAATAGTTAGCGGACACCATGTCGCATATGGAGAGCCCCTGTGTGCCTAAACATTGGAGCTCCCCCACAAGTGACCCCATTTTGGAAACTAGACCTCCCAGGGAACGTATCTAGATGGGTTGTGAACATTTTGAACCCCCAGGTGCTTCACAAATTCATCTGTAAAATTGAATAAGTACTTTTTTTTTCCATAACAATTTTCTTTTTCATTTTCACAGATTAATTTGTGAAGCACTGGGGTGTTCAAAATGCTCACCACCCATCTAGATAAGTTCCCTGGGGGGTCTAGTTTCCAAAATGGGGTCACTTGTGGGGGAGCTCCAATGTTTAGGCACACAGGGGCTCTCCAAATGCAACATGGTGTCCGCTAACAATTTGACTGAAAAATCAGTTCAAATTGTTAGCGGACACCATGTCGCGTTTGGAGAGCCCCTGTGTGCCTACACATTGGAGCTCCCCCATAAGTGACCCCATTTTGGAAACTAGACCCCCCAGGGAATTTATCTAGATGGGTGGTGAGCATTTTGAACCCCAGGTGCTTCACAAATTCATCCGTAAAAATGAAAAAGTTGTTTTTTTTCTACAAAAATTTTCTTTTAGCCTAAATTTTTTCATTTTCACATGGGGAACAGGATAAAATGAATCCTAAAAAGTGTTGGGCAATTTCTCCTGAGTACATCGATATCTCATATGTGGTCATAAACCACTCTTTGGGCGCACGGCAGGGCTCAGAAGGGAAGGAGCGCCATTTCACTTTTTGAATGGAAAATTAGCTTCAAAAGTCAAATTGCGCTCCTTCCCTTCTGAGCCCTGCCGTGCGCCCAAAGAGTGGTTTATGACCACATATGAGATATCGATGTACTCAGGAGAAATTGCCCAACAATTTTTTGGATTCATTTTATCCTGTTGCCCATGTGAAAATGAAAGAATTGAGGCTAAAAGAACATTTTTGTTGGAAAAATTAAAATGACCATTTTTTCCTTCCACTTTGCTTTAGTTCCCGTGAAGCACCTGAAGGGTTAATAATCTTCTTGAAGGTAGTTTTGAGTAGCTTGAGGGGTGCAGTTTTTGGAATGGTGTCACTTTTGGGTGTTTTCCATCATGTACACCCCTCAAAGGGACTTCAAATGTGATGTGGTCACTAAAAAAAATGGCTTTGTAAATTTGGCGGAAAAATGAAAAATTGCTCATGAACTTTGAACCCTTATAACGTCCGAACAAAAATTTTTTTTTTTTCAAAATTGTGCTGATGTAAAGTAGACAAGTGGAAATGTTATTTATTAACTATTTTGTGTCACATACCTCTCTGGTTTAGCAGAATAAAAATTCATAATTTGAAAATTGCTAAATTTTCAAAAATTTTGCCAAATTTTTAATTTTTTCACAAATAATCGCAAAAATTATCAACCTAAATTTAATACTAACATGAAGCCCAATATGTCACGAAAAAACAATCTCAGAATCGCTAGGATCCGTTGAAGCGTTCCAGAGATATAACCTCATAAAGGGACACTGGTCAGAATTGACAAAAATGGCCTGGTCATTAAGGTCAAAATAGGCTGGGGGGTGAAGGGGTTAATTAACCCCTTCAGGACCCAGCCTATTTTGACCCTAAAGACCTTGGCCTTTTTTGCAATTCTGACCAGTGTCCCTTTATGAGGTTATAACTCGGGAACGCTTCAACCGATCCTAGCGATTCTGAGATTGTTTTTTCGTGACATATTGGGCTTCATGCTAGTATTAAATTTAAGTCGATAATTTTTGCGTTTATTTGTGAAAAAATCTAAAATATGGCAAAAATTTTGAAAATTTCACAATTTTCACATTTTTTATTTTTTTTTTCTGATACACAAGAGAGATATGTGACAGAAAAAAGTTATGAAATAATATTTCCCACATGTCTACTTCACATCAGCACAATTTTGGAAAAAAAAAATTTTTTTGGTAGGACGTTATAAGGGTTCAAAGTTCATGAGCAATTTTTCATTTTTCAACCAAAATTAAAAAACCATTTTTTTAGTGACCACATCACATTTGAAGTCCTTTTGAGGGGTGTACATGACAGAAAACACCCAAAAGTGTCACTATTCCAAAAACTGCACCCCTCAAGCTACTCAAAACTACATTCAAGAAGATTATTAACCCTTCAGGTGCTTCACAGGAACTAAAGCAAAGTGGAAACAAAAAATGGATATTTTAATTTTTTTATCAAAAATGTTCTTTTAGCCTCAATTCTTTCATTTTCACATGGGCAACAGGATAAAATGGATCTTAAAATGTGTTGTGCGAATTCTCCCGAGTACATCGATACCTCATATATGGTCATAAACCACTGTTTGGGTGCACGGCAGGGCTCAGAATGGAAGGAGCACAATTTGAATTTTGGAGCTAATTTTACATTCAAAAAGTGAAATTGCGCTCCTTCCCTTCTGACCCCTGCCGTGCGCCCAAACAGTGGTTTATGACCACATATGAGGTATCGGTGTACTCAGGAGAAACTGCCCAACAAATTTTAGGATGAATTTTATGCTGTTGCCATGTGAAAACAAAAAAATTTAGGCTAAAAGAAAATTTTTGTGAAAAAAAAGTACTATTTCATTTTCACACATCAATTTGTAAAGCACCTTGGTGTTCAATATGCTCACTACCCATCTAGATATGTTCCCTGGGGGGTCTAGTTTCCAAAATGGGGTCACTTGTGGGGGAGCTCCAATGTTTAGGCACACAGGGGCTCTCCAAACGCGACATGGTGTCCGCTAACAATTTGAATAAAAATCAGCTCAAATTGTTAGCTGTAACCATGTTGTGTTTAGTGAGCCCCTGTGTGCCTAAACATTGGGGCTCCCCCACAAGTGACCCCAGTTTGGAAACTAGACCCCCCAAGGAACGTATCTAGATGCATAGTAAGCACTTTGAACCCCAAGGTGCTTCACAAATTCATACATAAAAATGAAAAAGCACTTTTTTTTCCACAAATATTTTCTTTTTTCATTATTATGGATCAATTTGTGAAGCACCTGGGGGTTTAATATGCTCACTACCCATCTAGATATGTTCCTTTGGGGGTCTCGTTTCCAAAATGGGGTCACTTGTGGGGGAGCTCCAATGTGGAGACGCACAGGGGCTCTCCAAACGCGACATGGTGTCCGCTAACAATTTGAATGCAAAACGAGCTCAAATTGTTAGCGTACACCATGTTGCGTTTGGAGAGCCCCTGTGCGTCTCCACATAGGAGCTTCTCCACAAGTGACCCCATTTTGGAAACTAGACCCCCAAAGGAACGTATCTAGATGCATAGTGAGCACTTTCAACCCCAGGTGCTTCACATATTAATCTGTGAAAATGAAAAAGTACTTTTTTTTTCCGCAAAAATCTTTTTTTTTCATTAATTTGTGAAGCACCTGGGGGTTCAATATGCTCACTACCCATCTAGATATGTTCCCTGGGGGTCTAGTTTCCAAAATGGGGTCACTTGTGGGGGAGCTCCAATGTGGAGACGCACAGGGGCTCTCCAAACGCGACATGGTGTCCGCTAACAATTTGAGCTGATTTTCCATTCAAATTGTTAGCGGACACCATCTCACGTTTGGAGAGCCCCTGTGTGCCTAAACATTGAAGCTCCCCACAAGTGACCCCATTTTGGAAACTAGAGCCCCCAGGGAACTTATCTAGATGGGTGGTGAGCATTTTGAACCCCCAGGTGCTTCACAAATTAATCCGTAAAAATGAAAAAGTACTTTTATTTCCACAAAAATTTTCTTTTTTCATTTTTACAGATTAATTTGTGAAGCACTGGGGCGTTCAAAATGCTCACAACCCATCTAGATAAGTTCCCTGGGGGTCATGTTTCCAAAATGGGGTCATTTGTAGGGGAGCTCCAATGTTTAGGCACACAGGGTCTCTCCAAACGTGACATGGTGTCCGCTAACAATTTGAGTAAATTTTCCATTCAAATTGTTAGCGGACACCATGTCACGTTTAGAGAGCCCCTGTGTGCCTAAACATTGGGGCTCCCCCACAAATGACCCCATTTTGGAAACTAGACCCCCCAGGAAACATATCTAGATGCATTGTGAGCACTTTGAACCCCCAGGTGCTTCACAAATTGATCCGTAAAAATTAAAAAGTACTTTTTTTTCCACAAAAATGTTTTTTTTCATTTTTATGGATTAATTTGTGAAGAACCTGGGGGTTCAATATGCTCACTACCCATCTAGATAAGTTCCCTGGGGGGTCTAGTTTCCAAAATGGGGTCACTTGTGGGGGAGCTCCAAAGTTTAGGCACACAGGGGCTCTCCAAACGCGACATGGTGTCCGCTAACAATTTGAATGGAAAATCACCTCAAATTGTTAGCGGACACCATGTTGCATTTGGAGAGCTCCTGTGTGCCTAAACATTGGGGCTCCCCCACAAGTGACCCCATTTTATAAACTAGACCCCCCATGGAACATATCTAGATGCATCGTGAGCACTTTGAACCTCCAGGTGCTTCACAAATTGATCCGTAAAAATTAAAAAAGAAAATTTGTTTGAAAAAAAAGTATTTTTTTTCCTTATTACGTATCAATTTTTGAAACACCTGGGGGTTCACGGTGCTCACTATGCATCTATATAGGTTCCTTGGGGGGTCTAGTTTCCAAAATGGGGTCACTTGTGGGGAGCTCTAATGTTTAGGCACACAGGGGCTCTCCATACGCAACCTGGTGTTTGCCAACAATTGGAATTGTTAGCGGACACCAGGTCACCTATGGAGAGCCCCTGTGTGCCTAAACATTTGAGCTCCCCCACAAGTGACCCCATTTTGGAAACTAGACCCCCCAGGGAACATATCTAGATGCATCGTGAGCACTTTGAACCTGCAGGTGCTTCACAAATTGATCCGTAAAAATTAAAAAAGAAACTTTTTGTGAAAAAGCATACTAGTCTAGTAGTTGCAATTCGCAGCATAGGGGACCCAAAACATTTGGGTCTCTCCATGCTGAGGATTCCAGCCCCCTAGCTGCCAAGTTGTACCTGGCTGGCAACCAAAAATACAGCGAAGCCTATTTTTTTTTTATTTCTAGAATTATTTCTAAAAAAAAAATGACATAGGGCTCCGCCATATTTTTGGTCCAGCCAGGTACAACTTGGCAGCTACGGACTGCCACCAGCCCCCAGCTGCCTCGTCATACCTGGCTGGAACCAAAAATACAGCGAAGCCTATTTTTTTTTTATTTCTAGAATTATTTCTAGAAAAAAAATGACATAGGGCTCCGCCATATTTTTGGTCCAGCCAGGTACAACTTGGCAGCTACGGACTGCCACCCACCCCAGCTACCTCGTCATACCTGGCTGGAACCAAAAATACAGCGAAGCCCATTTTTTTTTTTTTTTAATTTCTAGAACTTATTCTAGAAAAAAAATTACGTGGGGCTCCGCTATATTTTTGGTCCAGCCAGGTACAACTAGGCAGCTGGGGGCTGGAATCCGCAGCATGGAGAGGCCCAAGCGTTCTGGGCCACCCATGCTGCGAATTGCAGCCCGCAGCCGCCCCAGAAAATGGCGCATTCATTGAAGCGCCATTTTCTGGCGCTGTACCCAGACTCTTCCAGTTGCCCTGGTGCCGGTGGCAAACTGGGTAATAAAGGGGTTAATGCCAGCTTTTTATTGGCAGCTGGCACTAAGCCCGAGATTCATAATATAGGGCCAATGTTAGACCCGCCATTAGGAATCTCTCGTAAATAGTCAGAAAATACACACGGGAAAATCTTAATTGAAAAAAACACAAACAAAATTCGGACTCCATCTTTATTATAAAGATCCGACGTAGTCCACAACGAAGGTCCCACGATGCTCGAACGCCTCCGACGTAGTCCACAACGAAGGTCCCACGACGCTCGATCACCTCTGCTCAATCCAGAGACTGCAGCAAGGGATCAAGTGTCCTCTTCCTACAGTCTCTGGGGTCAGAATTATGGTGCACTGTATGACAATGATCTGTCATACAGTGCACCATGACTATGATCCCAGAGACTACAACAAGAGGACACTTGATCTCTTGTTGCACCCATCCATCCACCTATGCACCCATCATCCATGCACGCACACATCCACGCACGTACACGGACATCCACGCACACACGCTGACATCCACGCACGCACACATCCACGCACGCACACTGACATCCACGCACACATCCACACAGCTGACATCCACGGACGCACACATCCATCCATGCAATATCCATGCACACATCCACAGACGCACGCATCTATACATGCAATGTCCATGCATACATCCACACATGCACGCATCCACGGACGCACATATCCACGGATGCACAGATCCATCCATGCACACATCCACGCACGCACACATCCATCCATGCACACATCAACACATGTCTAATATTGGCGTGACCGCCATAAATTTCGGGCTTAGGGCCAGCTGATAATAAAAAGCTGGCCCTAACCCCTTTATTACCCAGTGAGCCACCCGCCACCAGGACTACTGGAAGAGCGGGGTTCAGCGCCAGAAGATGGCGCTTCAATGAACGCGCCATCTTCTGGGGCTTGGGCCTTCCTGTGCTGTGGATTCCAGCCCCCAGCTGCTTAGCTGTACCTGGCTAGATATAGAAATTGCACGGAGCCCCACGCATTTTTTTTTTATTTCATGAAATTCAATGCACAGGGAGTGAGCAGGCTGAAAATGACTTTCACTTTCAGGGTTCACCTGAGGTGAACCATGCAGTGAAAGCCGGACTCTGCCAATGCCGGCGGAAGCGCCGGCAGAGCAGTCAATAAATTAAGTTCAGGGAGGCAGGCAGGCTCCCGCAGGGTCCCGGTGTCCTCCTGGCTCGTCAGCTGTCTGCTGACAGGACCTGCCGTGACGTCACAGTCACAACATCACGGAAGGTCCTGTCAGCAGACAGCTGCCGACGCCAGGAGGACACCGGGACCCTGCGGGAGCCTGCCTGCCTCCCTAAACTTAATTTATTCACTGCTCTGCGGCGCTCCTGCCGGCAGCGGCAGAGTCCGGCTTTCACTGCAGGCTTCAACCGAGGTGAACCCTGAAAGTAAAAGTCATTTACAGCCTGCTCACTCCCTGTGCATAGACATGTATGTCTATGTACAGGAATGTGGCAGTGAAGATGTCGTTTTTGGACTACGTCGGACGGAAGAGGATTTTTGTAGTAAAGATGGATTCCCTAATGTCTTTTTTGTGTTATTTTTAATAAAAAGTTTTTCTCTGTGTTGTGTTATTTTTTTATATTGATTACTGGAAATCATGGCGGTCATGTCTAATATTGGCGTGACCGCCATAAATTTCGGGCTTAGGGCCAGCTGATAATACAAAGCTGGCCCTGACCCCTTTATTACCCAGTGAGCCACCGCACCAGGGCCACTGGAAGAGCGGGGTTCAGCGCAAGAGGATGGCGCTTCAATGAACACGCCATCTTCTGGGGCGGCTGCGGACTGCAATTTGCAGCGGGGGGTGCCCAGAAAGCTTGGGCCTCCCTGCGCTGCAGATTCCAGCCCCCAGCTGCCTAGCTGTACCTGGCTGGACATAGAATTTGCGCGGAGCCCCACGCATTTTTTTTTTATTATTTCATGAAATTCATGAAATAATAGAAAAAGGGGGCTCGCCTATATTCTTGTGTCCGGCCAGGTACAAATAGGCACCTGGGGGTTGGGGGCAGCCCGTCGCTGCCTGCTGGATCCAGCTGGTTCCAGAAATACGGCGAAGTCCCACGTAATTTTTTTTTCTGAAGAATCCATAAAACAATATACCGTAAATAAAAGGGACTGCATCTTTATTAACCCCTGGACCATGGTCGAGGGGTTAATAAAGATGCAGTCCCTTTTTTAGGATTGGTTTATTGATTTTTCAGAAAAAAAAATGACGTGGGCTTCGCCGTATTCTGGAAACCAGCCGGATCCAGCAGGCAGCGACGGGCTGCCCCCAACCCCCAGGTGCCTATTTGTACCTGGCCGGACACAAGAATATAGGCGAGCCCCCTTTTTTTATTATTTCATGAATTTCATTAAATAATAAAAAAAATGCGTGGGGCTCCGCGCAATTTCTATGTCCAGCCAGGTACAGCTAGGCAGCTAGGGGCTGGAATCCGCAGTGCAGGGAGGCCCAAGCTTTCTGGGCACCCCCCGCTGCAAATTGCAGCCCGCAGCCGCCCCAGAAGATGGCGTGTTCATTGAAGCGCCATCTTCTGGCGCTGAACCCCGCTCTTCCAGTGGCCCTGGTGGCGGTGGCACGCTGGGTAATAAAGGGGTTAATACCACCTTTGTTATACAAGCTGGTATTAAGCCTGGGATTCTTAATGTCAGGCCAGGTTTGACCCGGCTACTAAGAATCTCCAATAAAGGGTTAAAAAAACCACCACACAGAGAACTCGTCCAAACTCGTTAGAGTCTAGCGAGTCCGAGTAATTTAGGATTCGCCCTTCTCTATACTTGACCCAAAGTGAGACCTGGGCAAGGTGCAGTTAAAAATTAGCACCAACTACACATGTTATGTAGCTTCTTTCACAAGTGGGCTACACCACTGTGTAAGTGACACTGCTACAGTACTAGCCCAAACAAATTGCCTGCAGCCAAAAAATGCCTACTAAGGCAGGTGCTGTAGCTTTCTTCCCAGCAGTGCTACACTACCTGCCCTAAAGGACTTGTGGCACCCCATGGGTTAATGTGCCACAATAACATCACATGGGTTCTCTCCCCACTACACACTGACAAACACTAGCACCTCTGGGCCAGGAGGGGGAGCACAACCTGCTTCCTTATATGCTCTTGCTCATGAGGGAGAGCTCAGTTCAGCTCGGAGCAGGGCTGTGAAGAGCAAGAGTTAGTGCAGAACTTAGTGCAGACCTAGTGAGGGTCAGAGGAACAGGAGAACTACAGACTGAGGAACACGTCTGGGAGCTGGAGTGATACCTTCACTCGCCCCAGAAGAACGCACAGAACGGACACCGGATCCGCTACTGTGTCTGGCACCCACAGCACAGTGAATCCAGGAACAGTGGGATTTCTAGATGCCCCTAGTACCAGTGCAAAGCAACACGGAGGGGTCAGCACAGCACAGAGGACTCAAGTTGCCTAGCCAAGTGGTACCAGCAGAACACAGAGAGAGAGACGTGAGAAGTCCCAGCAGCTCAGCTAATAGCAGCGGCCAGGACACACACACAGTGCAGCACAAGGAAGCTGACGACCCGGACAGGGTGGGAAGAGAGCTCAGCCCCATTACAGACTCCGTGGACTATAATCTGCAATAACATCAGCAGTAAAGCCTTGGAAAAAAGCAAAACTGTGAGTCGGTGTACTGATTGCGACCTTTGCTCCACATTCAGCACAGGGAGCTTCCTCCTGCTACAAGCCTGTCAGCTCTGCATCACCAGGAGAGAAGGAGAATTGCATCAGTGTCTACCAAACGTGAGTGTGTGTCCTTTAACCCCGTCTCCACAATCTATACCCCTTATAGACTATACCATCACTGCCCCGGGGAATACAGTTCTACCCACAGGAACTATACCATCTATGCTGCCACTACATCATCCCCGGAGGTTCTGCAGCAGCAGCGGCCCCTTACTGGCAGCATATAGTGGGTGGCGTCACGACTGACATTTCCCCTGTAAATAATCCCCTTTTATTGCCGAGCCCGGGACACGGTCTGGACCAAGCCACCCGTGACTTCCCCGGCACCATCCGGTCCGGTACCGAGTACCCCTGTCCCGAGGGGCCCGACAGACTCCCAGAGCTAGATGTGGCCAGATGCTGTGAAAAACGCTTGCACAGCACTGGAACACTTCTGCCTGGCAAAAACTAATAGGGACTGCTCTAACCTGGCCCTAAAAAGGGCTGAAATTAAAACTAGTCCCTGCTTCTATGAGGTTTACCTGAAAAATGGCTGCTAGACTACTAGTCCCTAGTCCCTAATTGCTACTCCTATGAACCAGCCCTCAAAAGGGCTGATACTTCTAAAATTCGCACACTACCTCCAGTCCCTACTCCCTAAATGTGGCACCCCAGGGGTTAATGTGCCACAGTAAAATCACACAGGTTCCCTCCCCACAACACACTGACCGACACTAGCATCTCTGGGCCAGGAGGAGGAGCACAACCTGCTCTCTTATATACTCCAGGTCCACAGGAAGTAGTTAGTTAGTCTAGAGGAGAGCTCTAGAGGAGTTCAGTTCCTGGGAGAACTGAGAGAGGCTGTAGTGTCAAAGAAGCTGTGCCAAGCTTCTCTACAGTCTGCTCATGATTCCAGGCCTAGCTAGGGTCTGAGGGAAAGGAGAACCGAAAGACAGAGGAATACCTCTGGGAGCTTGAGTGCCATCATCACTCTCCCCAGAAGAGCGCATAGAACGGACACCGGATCCGGCACTGTGACTGACACACACAGCACAGTGAATCCAGGAGTAGTGGAGTCTCTAGACAACCACAGTACCAGAGCAAAGCAACACAGCGGGGTCAGCACAACACAGAGGACTCAAGTTGCCTAGCCAAGTGGTACCAGCAGAACAGAGCGAGAGAGTGAGACAGTCCCAGCAGCTCAACTAGAGGCAGCAGCAATGGACACACACAGCGCGGCACGAGGGAGCTGAGGACCCGGACAGGGTGGGAGGAAAACCCAGCCCTGTACAGACTCCGTGGACAATCTGCAATAACATCGCTGTAAAGCTTTGGAAACTACAAAACGTGAGTGTGTGTTCCTTAACCCCGTCTCCACTAGTCCCCTCCATCATAGACTTTACATACACTGCCCCGGGGAATTCAGTTCTGCGCACGGAGAACTATCCCATCTTAGCTGCCATCCCATCATCCCCGGAGGTTCTGCGGCAGCGGTGGCCCCGCTACTGGCCATACACTGTGGGTGGCGTCATGATGAACTATTCTCCTCTGTAAATACACCCTTATTATTGACAGGGCCCGGGATACGGTCCGGACCAGGACCCCGTGACATTGCCCAGAAGCAGACACGGTCCGGTACCGAGTATCCTCGTCCCAGTGGGCTCGTCACTAAACCTATCTATCTACCTCACTAGCTGAATCAGAACACAATTGCTTGATTTCGCTCTATATCGCCCACAGCAGCAGCAGTGCCGTCTGACACAGAGCTACAGCAATGAGCAAATGGAGGCGATGGAGAAAATGGCTGGGCCTTATAGTGCTAGGACATGTGACTTACACAGCCAATGATACCTGACCTTGCTTGTGTGCAAAAAATGCACTATGCTGTGTGTATGTGTGACTGGATGAAAGCCTGCACCGCCCCACTGTATCTGCAGTTTGGAGAAAAAAAATGGAGATCGCTATCATTTCTGCAGCACTGGTACAACCCCCCCCCCCTTCCCCGCACGCTATACCCATAAACTGGATATTCACAGTCATTAACATGGTTAGGGTTAAGCTTTTGGTGATCGAAGCGTTATCGAACATAACCACGAACTGCCAAATTTCAAGTTAATTGTTCTAATTCGACGAATACCTCGAACACCGCCCAAAACAGCTCGAATTTGAGATTGGCGAATCGAACACCGCTCATCTCTAATTAAGAGGGGTTTACAAACTTTTTCATATGACTGTATCTGTCATGTGTATCCCGAGCTGCAGTCTTCTTGGTGATTTGATATGTTTAATTCCTGTTGGTAAATTCGGAGTTAATATCAGAAACTGCTGCTGTCTGTTGTGGCTCTTGAGGTGGGGGGGTATGAGGTTATTCAGGTTGTTCACACCTCTGGCCTTTAAATAATTTCCTCTTCGACCAATATATGTTGCTTATAGAGTTTAGCCTCTGCAAGACTTTGAGCTTTGAAGACGTTAGTGCAGTGTGTGCTTTAGCCTTCCTGCTGTATATTGCTTGGAGTTTTTCCTTCTTTTATGGGTTTTGCTGTGCGTCCCAGACCATGGGTGGAAGGGGTTTTAGCTTAGGGCTGATCAAGAGCAAGGGCAAGGGTGACAGCCCAGACGTCCTCACCTTCAGAGGTCATTCTGGGAACAGGGTAAGCCAGGGACCCCCAGCCTAAGGATCAGACTAGTTCCTCTTATCACATTTTGCCCATCATTACTATATTACTTCCTCACTCCCTTGACCGGTATTCCACCCTGTGACAATGGTACAGCTAAATACACAAAAGCAAAGTTTAAAATGATTTATCCAGAGAACAAAATTGGCCGTTCTCTTTAATTCTAGTTATTAGAAAAATACTTATGAAAAAAAAATTGTAAAATGTTCATTTTATGTCAATTAAAAATCAAATTTGTTTTAGATTTTTTTTCTCACACTCAATATTTTTTACTTTTTTTACTTTTTTATAACTAGCAATCTGCTTAAATAATTAAACATTTAGACAAGTGGTCATCAACACTGACCAGAGTATGACATTGTAAATGAAAAATTACAGACATACAGCATATCCGCTCTCCCTGGTGTAAACCAGAACTGTTTATTTAGCCGCTGTCACACTGGTGGGTGTGGACCCACCACCCCCTGGCCCGGACGTAACCTCGAGGGGCACAACTAAGCAGCGACCTGGTCTTCACTAGAGACTCTGATGGTAATATTAGGCTTGGTAGTCACCAGGTACCACTCCAGGGCACTCCGCAGTCAAGGGTCAAGGATGTAGGTGCAGATTTGGAGTATCAGGCAGGTTGGGTAATGAGGTACAGACTTGACTGGTACAGGTTAACCAACAGGTTGAGGGTAACCGGACAGGTTCAGCGGTGGCTGGAAGTGTTTAGTTGTGAAGATGCCTGTAGAGGGCCATGGCTGGTTACTACGTATCCACTACCTTTTCAATTTAATAGGTAGCACACAACAATAGTCATAATTCTGTCAATGGAACTGTGTTGTGCAGCTCTGCAGATAAGCAGTTCTGGCTGATACCGGGAACAGCTGATTAGCGGTGGTACTGGATGTCGCAACCCTACCAATCAGACATTGTTGACCTATCCTTTATGAAGGGCCATCAATCTCACAGACCTGGACAATCTCTTTCATGCACAATCTGCAGAAATTTGGCCGGTAGGCTGGCATTTTGCCAAACTGTAGATGGCCAAACAGGGGTCAGTGTTGGGCCCGCTTCTATTTAATATATTTATTAATGACCTTGTAGGGGGTATACGGAGTAGAATCTCAATATTTGCAGATGACACTAAACTCTGCAGGGTAATCAATACAGAGGAGGACAATTTTATATTACAGGAGGATTTATGTAAACTAGAAGCTTGGGCTGCTAAATGGCAAATGAGCTTTAATGGGGATAAATGTAAGGTCATGCACTTGGGCAGAGGAAACAAAAGGTATAATTATGTGCTTAATTGTAAAACACTGGGCAAAACTGTCACTGAAAAAGACCTGGGTGTATGGGTAGATGACAAACTCACATTTAGTGGCCAGTGTCAGGCAGCTGCTGCAAAGGCAAATAAAATAATGGGATGCATTAAAAGAGGCATAGATGCTCATGAGGAGAACATAATTTTACCTCTATACAAGTCACTAGTGCGACCATACTTAGAATACTGTGTACAATTCTGGTCTCCGGTGTATAAGAAAGACGTAGCTGAACTAGAGCGGGTCCAGAGAAGAGCGACAAAAGTCATTAGAGGACTAAGGGGTCTGCAATACCAAGACAGGTAATTAAACTTGGGGTTATTTAGCTTGGAAAAACGAAGGCTTAGGGGTGATCTTATAATAATGTATAAATATATGAGGGGACAGTACAGAGACCTTTCTAATGATCTCTTTACTCTTAGGCCTGAGACTGGGACAAGGGGGCATCCTCTACGTCTGGAGGAAAGAAGGTTTAATCATAATCACAGACGCGGATTCTTTACTGTAAGAGCAGTGAGTCTATGGAACTCTCTGCCACATGATGTTGTAATGAGTGAGTCACTACTAACATTTAAGAAGGGCCTGGATGCCTTTCTTGAAAACTATAATATTACCGGTTATACATACTAGATTATTTGATAGAGCGTTGATCCAGGGAACTAGTCTGATTGCCGTATCTGGAGTCAGGAAGGAATTTTTTCCCCCAATGTGGAGCTTAGTGTTGCCACATGGGGTATTTTTGCCTTCCTCTGGATCAACATGTTAGGCTATGGGTTGAACTAGATGGACTTAAAGTCTTCCTTCAACCTTAAAAACTATGTTACTATGTTACTATGTATGTTACTAAGAAGTGTTTTAAAAATACCCCTTACCACTTACCTGTCCCACTACCTTTACAGGCCACCCTCTGGTCCTCTGCTCCATCTGGAAGGCAACTTAATTTTTACTTATCTTCTGTTTGACCTAAATAATGAGGATTGCAGCACACCTTTAAAAATGTAAGATGAAGCCTTTATTTGGGCCTTCAGACACATATGGCATTGTTTCAGTCCAAAATTATTTTCTTTCTTTGGTTTGACTAGACCTCTGACTTAAAGGCGACCTGTCACATGATAAAACACTGAAGAAAATGTGACTTATGAAGGAATCCAACTGACTCTGGTGATAGTTGGTAGATCTGTGTGGGTGTGACTGCTAGATTTCCTGCCAATCACTTTATTACAGCCAAGAGTTGGGTGAAGTATTTGTCTCACATGGGGCCAGGTATTCTATTCATAGTTAATGGCACTAATTGAGATCGTCAGTGCCATAGACTTGGAATTGGATGACAGGGTGTATGCCAACTAGCTACACTAATGAACTCCTCCTTATCAATGTGTTGAGGCTGGGAGTAATGATAGACTTGTTCCTATTCTGTCTAGTGAAGTCCATTGGGTTGGATCCACAACAAGTCTTAATCATCTCTACGTGTTGTTGTGCTAACTCGTTATATGTCAGTTCAGATTTATGGTATGATGACATTTTTCCATTCTTTTCATAGCACAGGACAAGATTTTAAAGTCAAACTCATATACTGAACAAAACGTGGTCACTGCACAGATAGGATGAGCGTAGCGCCACCTGATTGCCAATTTGCAAGTCAATTTGTACTGTCAGACCTTGCAAATAGTCAATCAGGTGGTCGCTAGCAAGACGTAGTTGTGACGTGCGCATCTGATTGGCAGATCGCTACCGCCATTTATTGGCTGGTAGTGAAGTCTTGTCCACCGATAGATTCTTATCTCCAGTCCCTTGCAGACAGATGAGTATGTAAGTTATGTTTTTTAATAACTTTTTTCACTTTAGGCTACTTTCGCAGTGTATCTATAGATACACTGCAACGTATTTACTCGCTATATCACAACGAGTAGCAAGTACGTACTACTCGTTGCGAGTATAGTGAGCACAAATATTAGGTACTCGCCATCCTACACAGAGAGTCGAAAGTACAACTTCAGGTCTTTTCACATTTGGATATCGTTTTTACTAACCCATACACTATTTTCTGAAGTCAGCCATAGGATCTAATTTAATCACAATATTTTGCAATCATGCTACTTCTTATACCCTCAATTTTCATTTTCCCTTATCTTTTATATTTTTTTTTCCATTTCAGCACCGCTTGCCGATATAACTGCTGGAGATGAGTGAATTTTTCAAAATTCAAATGTAACACATTTTCTCAAATTGAATGAACTGCAATTTCTTTTTATTCTGAGGTCTTTTGACTCAAAATCATAATATATTGATGGGCTTGGAAGTTGTTAAAAAATAATACAATATCATACTCACAAAGCCTCTCACCTGCCCCTGTAGCTTCATCTTCCTAGTGATCCTCGACTTGCTTTTTAAAGAACTTGGTTCCTTACTATGTAGTCTCCTCTTTGCAAGAGTCCGCTAAGAACTTTGATGAAGTAAAATAACCACCATAATATTATAACATGCATTGAGATTTAACCAGATTCAGGAGCTAAGAACTGAAGAGAAGTTGAAGCCGGGGCCTGATGATGTCATCAGTCAGAGGACCAGTAGAGAGCTGCATTGGCAGGTTGAGTGTAGAATTTTATTGGTTTTCATCCACTTCCCATCATATATCAATTAAACACAAGAGTCAACCTTTTGCTAGGTTTATGTAAATCAAAAATTCAACCTTGCAAGAATAAACTAATTTTGGGAAATTCTTAACATATTTAATTAGTTTAGATTTTCTTAATATTGACCAGTCTATTTGCTTTTATGTTATTAAACAATTTAGAGACTTTCCCTAGTCCTGTATTTTCTACTAGTCATTCAAGGACAAATTGTACATATTTTTCGGACCAAATTCTGGAAGAAAGTGTGGTGTGCATCTTATGGTCCGAATGTACTTTGGCTGGCTGTATGGAGGGGGCAGAGGCAGAGTAGAAGCATGGGGGAGGCAGAAGGATGTCCCCGCTGCTGGATCCACTGCTGAGGTAACCACGGGGTCCCAATACTTAAAATGAAGGAATATTCCTTAGGCGCTTCCCGGCCCACCTGTCAGCGCAGCGCAGTGGGCGGGGAGCAGCTAATGAATATTCCTCCACTTCAAGTATCGGGACCACGTGGTTTTCCCTGCACCGGATCCAGCAGCGCTGGGGAGATCTTGTGTCTGCTGCACTGGGGAGAGCAGGCAGGAGCAGGCAGACTTGTTTGGCCCAGGAGTGACAAGGCCAGGCACAGCACACCTGTGGAGCACAGCGCGGGCTCACATTAACTGCAGTCATCTGATCCTGCAGCCACGGTATAGCACTTGTCTCACATACAGGACCTGCGATGAGGTAATGAAGAGGGCGGGCTGGATATCACATGACAGCCAAAAGCCCTCTTTCTTCATTACATGTTATGATCCAGCCCACCCTCTTCATTACCTCATCGCAGGGCCTGTATGTGAGACAATTGAGGTAAAATCCTGGCACACTTAGACGTGAAAAGATAAGCAATTGTTTCTTCTAGATTTTATTATTTTTGTGTAGTTCATGAAAAAAATCAAACGTTCGGCTCCACATGAGCCCTTCATCAAGTGATTCTGTGTAAATACAAATCAAATAAAACAAAATTCATACATGGTTTTGTGTATAATACATTCATGTGTTAACAAGCCGAGTGAATATTTGGTCTGTGAGTGCTTGTGATGTAATAACATAAGGGAGATTTTGGAGTGATAGGTAAAGTGATGTGATGTGAAAAGTGTTGGTAAGTGATGTGTGACTCAAAAACTGATTACTAACAGTGGTATTGCCTTATTGAACTGCCTTCTCTTCCCTTTATCCTAGATCTTCCTATAATTCAATAGGGAGATTCCCCTGTTAGAAGCACATAAGTCAGAGGCCTGACAAATTAATTTCTTAGTACCATAGACATTATGAATAAAATATGGAAGATCACTCACTTCCTTTGGTTTTGCCTATACTCTAATACTTTAACTACTGTGACAATTTTGGTCATATACATATATATTTTCAATATGTGATCATCTTTCCTCATACTGACTATAGGATCAGCTATGATACAGCTGACACAGGAGACACTTTCCTCAATAGGCAACCATCACCAATCATATGAGGTCATATATACCAACTTTCCCATAAACTCTCTATGACAGCTTAAGTCTATGTATATCCTTGATAATTTTCTGTTTCTGTTTTCTTTTTTCTTCCTTTGATCCTTTTCTTTAGTCACACATCACTTGACCAACACTTTTTCACATCACATCACTTACCCTATCACGTCAATCCCTTATGTTATATATCATCACAACACTCACAAGACCAAATATCACTCGGTTGTTTACAATGAATGTATTATACACAAAACCATGTATGAATTTTTGTTTTATTTGATTTGTATTTACACAGAATCACTTGATGAAGGCTCATGTGGAGCCGAAACGTTTGATTTTTTTCATGAACTACACAAACAAATAATAAAAAATCTAGAAAGAAACAACTTGCTTATCTTTTCACGTCTAAGTGTGCCAGGGATTTTCCTCAATTGAGTATTTTCCACAGTTTCCCTTGAGCACCTTTTTTAAGCAGTAGAGCCAGCCTCTATCCATATTAATTGTATGTGAGACAAGTGATATATCGTGGCTGCAGGATCAAAGTGACAGCAGCTAATGTGAGTGTAAAACCCCAGAATGAATTGTTAGTGCTAATAAAGTACTGTACATACAAGCATTCTATCACTCCTGTGGGGAACTATAACTTCTAGCATGCCCAAAGGATCTGTTCATTAAATTGGCACCGGAATAAAGATGACTGGTTGCACATTAATGGGTGAGTGTCCTTTTATTCTGATGAACTTCCAAACAATATTTTACTGTAACACATTTTGGGTCTTCCACCTTCACATGTTACTATTGATACTGTTGATGATTTTAGGTCTATATAGACCCCGGATAAAGAGCAGTACCCAGCCCAAACAATATGTGACTATACTGCAAACACTCATTATATAAAATTATAAGTATTTGGTTTATGCCTGAAAAACAGTTACTGAATTAAAGGAGAAAAATTAAATATATTGATCTACCTGAATAAATTATGTTTTAGACAATTAAGAAACATGGATGGCTTCTGGCAGTTTAATGGTACCGTCACACGCCGCAATCTCGCCTGGAAATCATAAAGGTGATATGTTGTGTCGGAGCAATGAAAAGTGAAATTGCGTCACGGTTGCGGTGTGTGATTTGGGAATTTCACGGCGATAAATTGCCCACACGGCCGTCGCCTGATACCTGAACACTGCTCAGGAATCAGCTGCAATCCTTAAGGAGATATTTCCGTGTTGTGGGTGTGACAGGGCGATAATGATGGAAACAGCGCTTTCCATGATTTCCCGTAGGCGTGCCTCAGCGTGTCCATAGTCCGCGCCCCATCTGAGATGATTGGTGTGGGCTACTGTGTTCCCATTGGCTGTCACTTGACACCGGGCCATATTTGAAGAGCCGTCTGTTAAGCACCACACACATCTTCAGCTACACAACCGTCTCGCAAACTCAGTGCAGAGCAGGCTGACCAATCTCAACGCTGTTCTGTTGTCCAATAAGCGTGTATGGGGCGTGGTGTAAACCACTGTGGCACGCCTATCTCCTCGCCACGCAGAACATGTACGCCCACATTGCCTTTGAGATTGCGGCATGGGAAGCGGCGATGGAATAAGGCAACATTGGTTCCGCTGTAGTGAGGCCATTTTCGGAGTGACACATCGCTTTAGGTTCCGGCCGCAATTGCAGAGTGTGATGCCGCCATCGGCGATCTGAGGCAGACACGAGAAACATGACCGTCGCACGTAATATCGACTCATATCGTCAGGCGATATTGCGGCGTGTGACGGTACCATTAGTCAAATTGGAGCAAAAGGATTGAAGTTCTCTACTATTTACATCAACTGCTTTTCTTCTACCTTAAGCAGTCATATTAATGGGACTTTTTTAAGAAAACTTTGATGAGGCAATGTTTTTAACTAAATTCTGTCTTAGGGTGCCTTTGACATCCTTATTTCTGACACTGTAAATGATGGGATTGAGCATGGGTGTCACAGTTGAGTAGAGGATGGAGACCGTATTGTCCAAGTCCGTAGATGAACGGGATTGAGGACGTAAGTACAGAATCATAATGGTCCCAAAAAAAATAGTCACCACAATGATGTGTGAGGCACAGGTGGAGAAAGCTTTAAACCTTCCATCAGAAGAATTGATTTTAAAAATCGTGGAGAGAATATTTACATATGAAATCAAAATCAAGAAGAATGTTAAAATCGCAATGATCCCTGCTGAAATATACATCGCTACCTGATGGAGCCAAGTATCACCACAGGACATTTGTATAAATGGGGGAACCTCACAAAAGAAGTGGTTGACATGATGGGAATGGCAGAAGGACAACTGGAAGGTGTAGATGACATGTGCTATGGAGTTGATGAAGCTTGAAGACCATGCCGAAGCAGCCAGACTGATACACATCACCCTGCTCATGATGGTGTTGTAGTGCAGTGGTTTGCAGATGGCAGCAAACCTATCATAAGCCATTATGCCAAGTATGAAACAATCTGTAGACCCAAAAGCTAAATGAAAGAGCATCTGGATGGCACATTCCAAAAGAGAGATGCTCTTGTCTTTGCTTAAAGTGGTTATCAGGATTTTAGGCACCACGGTAGAAGAGAAGCAAATATCAATAAAGGAGAGATTAATGAGAAAAAAGTACATGGGAGTTTGGAGTTTTGGATTAATAGTTACCACTATGATGAGCAGAAGATTTGCCGACAATGTTATTAAATAGATTACCAATAATGCAAGAAAGCCAATAGATTTCAAGTAGGGATTATCGGACAAACCAAGGAGAATAAATCTGCTCGACGAAGATTGGTTGAACATTTCCATGGCACGTACAGTAGAACCTGACGTGGCCAAAAATGTAAAATGCAAGGTTATTTATTGACATAAAGAAATGTATCGCCTTATGATATAAGCACTGGGTCATTTTCTGATGGCATATCTAAAGCTAACTTTGAAAAGCTACTAAATTACCACCAATTGGTAAATGTTTAATGATTGTTGGTCATTTAGTGCCACTGTTCAGTAAATGGACCCTTAGGGTAGGTGCACACTGGCCGGTTATGGTCGGTTTAGATGTGTAAACCGCCGGTCGGTTTACATAAATTTCATGTAAATTATGTTAATCCAAACCGCGTTTGGATTACATAGAAACCTATGTAACCGACACCGGTGTGCAGACACGGCGGTTTACACATGCTCATCCGTTGCTAACCCCTGGTTCCAGCGGGTTAGCAAAGATGAGCATGTTCTATAATCCGGCGGTTCTGCAGCGGCTGCAAGCAGAATCATGTACTGCTTCCAGCCGCCGCAACACGCCGGCGCTAACCCGCTGGCCACCGCCCGGCACCCGCCGTCACCGCCGCACATACCGCCAGGATGCCGTGGACGGCTCGGAGCATCCTGGCGGTCCGCCCTGCCGCCGCCGACCAACCCGCCGGTAAGTGTGCAATACCCTAAATGTAACAGTCTCTAACTGTCGTGTAGCTCTGCAACAATCGTATTTCTAAGGTCATCTTCAGTCCAACACAGGGTACATATTATGTCTTGCATCTTTTCAATCAGATTTCTTTTTACATTTGTAGACTCTTGGGAAGTGAACTGTATAAGTAGGAGATTTTGACATATAACAGATGGTTGACATTGTTCTGACACTCTCGCTCTGTACTCAAGAAGAACAAGTTGACAGACAGCTAAACTCTTCCCCATCGATACATTGACTTGGATTCAGGGTGGGTCCTTTTCAACTTTTATTGATAGGATCAGTGTAAAACTACAAGAAATAAATTAAAATACGCAGTACAACATACAGCATATCTGAGATACATGGCATTACATTTGTTACAGGACACACAGTGTAATTGCGCAACATGGCAAAAACATAAAAGCTATAATGGCAGAAAACTACTTGATGATAAACATGTAGAGCAGAGTAGCTACATTATACAATTTTGTGAACTCTAGGACATTATGTGGATCATAATAACTCACCGACTGTGCTATGTAGAGGGAAACAAATGGATGAGCTCAATTTCAGAGAAAGGATCAGCGTCCATAAGGCTATAATGGCTTCTGAAGAAGAAGAGGTGAGGCTAGTGCAAAGGCTGATGAGAAACTACAGAAGGCTTGATGAGCAAAAATTAGATTGTACAGTAACAGAAAATTGTCAACAGATGGTGCTGCTGGATAAGTTATTATTGAACAGTAGTTAAAACTCAATATTATCACAATGCAAAGTAAACTAATTATATGTATTTCTATAAAGGCATGACAGACATGTAAAGGACAATCTGAAGGAATGGCAAAGAAGTCCTACACCCTCTTAAAATGTTGAGTTCATTATCAGTTTGGGCACCACTTGGCTGTGAGAGCCACATTCCTAGAAGATTGTTAGGATGAGTTATGGTATGACATAATTATTCAGT
>JARQOC010000012.1:91349619-91360727 GCA_033576535.1 Allobates femoralis
AAAATCTAATAGAAGTAAAATGCCCTATAATGTTTAGAGACCAAATAGAAGAGTAGTAATTAATGGGATTATTTTTTGTCTAAATATACAGTGGCGGCCAAATATTTTGTGATTGACATTCTGTCTTTCATATAGTCTGTTGTTTCAGTGTTTTTCAATCTTCAAGGCGGGGTTTTCCATGATTATTAAATAATTTCATGTTTTTCTACTTTTAATAACAAATACTTCAAGGTTATACAAAGTCTCAATCTTGATCGTGTTGACCTATATTTTTCATGATTTCTGCAATTCATCCTGGCATACTGGTATTTGAGGAACTTGAAGTTCATGGGCCCAAATGCAAAGTCTCTAACAATCATCCCATCTATCATGGTTCTTTAATAGACTTGGTATTCACATATGAGCCAAGAGACCTTTTGGGCCCTCCTAGAGTCCACAAACCAATTGTAGCTACACCTCTGTATGCTAGATATCTGCTTCTGTGCCAAATCGTCATGACTATAGATGAATGAACTTTCCTCCAATATCTTCACCAATTTCAACTTCAGCAATTATCTATCTATCTATCTATCTATCTATCTATCTATCTATCTATCTATCTATCTATCTATCTACTGTATATGTATATATGCACATGATTGGCAGTGACTGTGTGCTGCTGTGAACCTTTTTTTTGTATGTCGTTCAGTAATGCAGCTCCAGTTCAGACTAGACCTTGAGTGCTGTTTAGCTTTTTTTATGGTCCTAAAACTTTCCCTAAATTTTGGGGCCAAAACACTCCAGTGGAAGACCGGCTGGCTGGGGACAACACCTAACATTAGGGTTATGAGTGTTACCAGGCATTGGGTCTACCATTTTCTTTCAACCTGTAGAATTTATTGGAGCTTCAAAAGAATTTTTTAAGCTTCCTTGAGTTTGCAGGTGTTTAGACACCTGCAAGGTGTGAATTTTTGAAATAGCAACAGATGTGGCATTAACTGCTATCAGAGTTTCCCTGTCTGCTCGGCTTAAGCGGACACTAGGCAGCCTTGTGTGTGACATGGTTACTACGATCAACATCGGTTAACCAGGGGCTGCGTCACCAGGAAGCGGCGGTGCTCACGCATCACCGCTTCACTGAAAAAAGCTAAGCATTTAGTGGAGACCCGCTAAATACTAGCAGAGGAGATGTGTGAACATCACCACAGTGAGCTGAAAAAACACTATTTTCTTTTTATTATTTGTCCTCCAAATATGTCAGGCTTCAATAATCACTCCTCCCAAACACAAGCCCAGGTGATACCAGTGGCACGGAGAGAATGAGGTTTTTAAGACAGGTGATTTCTGCAGCCCACCCCATGGAGAGGTTAATCAGGAGCTAGGTAACAAGATTGGGCAAACAATAATATCCTGTGATGAATTCAGTCCTGGTGCTGGAAGAGACTAGGTAAACTAAAGATGGTACACCGTGTAGCCTAGCTCCGTCTTGGGATTGCCGTACAACGCAGCTACACTGAGCTACTCTTTGCCTGCAGTCTGCAGATTGAAGACATGATGGATCCACTCCAAGACATCAGAAAATGAGAGGAGTCCAGCTTCTGGAATGCTTCAGTGAATTTTATTATTAATGAAGTCAAGATTCCCGTAAAATTGGCAGGGCAAACAGGCTTGACAAAGGACATAGATCTTGTCTGAAATGTGTTGCCTCCGGCGCGGGCTTCTTCCAATGCCTTGCATTTGCTTGTTTGCCCTACCAATTTTATGGGAATCTTGACTTCATTAATAATAAAATTCACCAAAGCATTCCAAAAGCTGGAATCCTCTCATTTTTAGTTGTTCCTGGGCGTTGTCAGGACGCCATCCGTGCACACTGCATTGTCTGGGTGAGCTGGTTTACTTTCTACATTGTCACCCCAAGACATGCCTGCTCTGGAGGATCTGATCTTCTTTATCACCCCAAGGGCCAAGGGTGCTTCACCCACAGGACTGGAGAAGACCGCAGAGGAGATTACTTCATTTTCATATGTGAGCTGGAGTACAACCGTGCTAACAGCATTGGGCCGGATATGCAGCGAGGTCAGAATCAAGTGCTATTGCCACATGCATGAAGAGGTCCCACCGAAACACAGCTCTGAGTCAGGAGGTCAGATGTTTTGTATGCTTTCCGGGACCAGCACAAATCAGGATCAGGGTCTTGCAGCATGCCAGGCCTTCTTACATCTGCAACAAGTGCTGCAGCCAGTAGAGTGGCAAATCCAGTAAGAGGATGCAAACAAGGAGGATGAGGAGGAGGATGAAGAGGAGGATAGGGATGACAAAGTAGTAGAGGCAGGAGCCCCTGTTTCCCTGCCTTGCATAGCATCCCCACCAGAGGTCTTTGTTCTTTGACTGGGAGAATGCCTTGTGGGGACCCCTACCCTCTCCCAACAAATATCCCAATAGGTCATGAATCACCCCTACCCATCTCGTTTCTGGAAGAAATTAGGCTCACAGATGCCATCATCCAAGAGTGTTTGCAGTGGCCTAAGGCTAATGCATATTATGAGCAATGCTCCCAGAGCCATTAGGCAACAATCATACAGAGGAGGGGGTTTGGCTTACTAGCCGAAGAAGGGACTGGTGACAGGCGCTACATAAACCAGTCGACCTTGCTGCATGACTATCTTCCTTCATGACTCAGCACCATCTAAGTTGGGGAGTAGATCATTTTTATGAAGGTGAAGGGCAGCAAGGGGTGATTTATGTTAGGCATGAGTCTCAATGACAGAAGAATTTCAAGACTGGCATCAGGAGGCTGACATGGAGAGGATATTGAGTAGGCTTGAGGCCAGGCATGTTTTAGTTAGCCAGCCAGCTGCTGGGAAACCCACAGGGGTCAGAGATTCTGCAGTGCCTGTCGAGGTTGCCCAAAGTCTTCCTGTGTCTCTTAAGGGGGTGTCACACGCGTCAATATCGCCTGCACGATATCGGCTGCACGTGACGTTGCAGCGATATTGACGCGTGTGACATACTGCATCAACCAGCGATAAATCGCTGGTTGATGATCGCCAGGTTTCAGAACCAGCTCTGAAACCTGGCGATGGTCGCCCGGTGGACACGCAGCATCGCTGCGTGTGACACCGGGACTAGCGATATTCCAGCTCCCAGCACCTGTCACAAGCGCTGGGAGCTGGTCTCCAAGGTACACTGCGGGTAACTAGGCAGCGCGCGCTGCCTAGATACCCGACTGTGTACCTTAGTTACCAGCCTCCTCCGCTCACCGGGTGAGCGGAGGAGGCTGGTAACTAAGGTACACGTCGGGTATCTAGGCAGCGCGCGCTGCCTAGTTACCCGCAGTGTACCTTGGAGACCAGGCTGCTCCCGCTTCCAGCAGGCTGGCAGCGGGAGCAGGACATCGTGGAAACGATATTTAAATCGTTTCCATGATGTCACTGGTCAATTGATCGCTGGTGAGTCTGTCTGTGTGACAGCTCACCAGCAATCAGCCGTCAATGTCGTCAGCGATCATCTCGCTGACGACATTGACGCGTGTGACACCCCCTTTAGAGGGGGTTGCCATCCTCTGATTCCCCTGCAATTATCACCCTTGCAGGTAATGAAATTAGCACCTTTACAGTGCTAAGGAAAATCTAGAAACTTGCACTCTTTGCAACCCTTAAGGAATGCAGTTGCCCACCCTTGCCCTAAAAGTTTCTGTGCAGGTAGCCAGGGGACAAGAGGAATACTTGAGCCCTACACTACAACTGCCATTCTCCCTGGACCCTCTTAGGCCCTGTGCCCATGGTATCTTGTTTGATGCTTTTTTTATGTAGATTTTCTGCATATCTATCCTGAGGCCAGCAAAATCTATGACAGGTCAGATGTGCTGTGCTCACATTGTTTTTCTTCCTTGCAGATGTGACTTCTATTTCTTTTTTCTGCCCCCTATCTGCACGAAATCTGAAAGGAAAAAAAACAATGTTGGCAAAGCACTTCTGAACTTTGAGCACATGGGTGAGGGTGACGTTCACAGAAAGCATCCCCAATATGCTGTAAGAGCATATACGCAACCACTGATGACAGTGTGACAAGCAGTGCCATCACAAACATTACTGCAGTTCAGACTTGAGGGGTCACAAGGGGGCTATCCCGCCAGTTTTAACTGCACTGAACTCCCTGCCACATCGCTCCTTACACACACTGTCTCACGATACCGGTGAGATATACCCATACCCATTATTGGTCTTGTGAGTCAGCATGTGTTACAAGTATTAATGCTACTGAGATTATCTCTGGTCACACAGCAGGATTCCTTGCTGTGTGATACCTGCTGTGTAACCTGAGACAACCTCAGGAAAGTCACGGCTTGTCACACAATTGGGAGCTGTGCAGTGCCTGGTGTCCCACCATATGGGAGATGCAATCACTGATCCTGCCCCCATATGCTGGGACGACTTCAGCATTTAATTGGGTTTTCATTTTTTTTTTCAAATTTGTTTTCATCCTTTTTAGTGGGTGCATGGAATAGGAGACTTTTTTTATTATTTAATTAAAGAAAGTAACATGAAAAGATATGCAATTCACAATGACCGGAATCATAGTAGCAATCCATAAAATGCAGAACATTGCTTAGAGTTAGGGGAAAGGGAACAATAGGCAGGTATTAAGCAGTTTTAACTAATCAGGTCTTATACAAGGTTAGGACCAGAACCAATTATAGTCAATACTATCTTTTTTCTATTCAGAAGGTCACCAGGACAATAACAGTGCCCTAGATGAACAAAGACAAGTGGAGCCAATTCGTAAATTTGGTCCTATTGGACATAACTCAACAAACACGCAGGGAAAGAGAGAGTAAGAAGATAAGAGAGGAAAAGTAAACAGTAAGGGTGGCAAGGGAGTTGGTGGGAAAGGGGGTGCAGGGGTGTTGATTCTCCTTGGGGGGAGGGTGCAAGCTCATTTAATCATATGAAGTATGATATAGTCACAAAGCCGCAGGGTCTCAATAATAGCGTCGGCAATATAAACGGTCCACAGGCAAGGGCTAATGTCTTGGTTAACTCAGGGGTGTATCTATATCGCAGCCATGGTGCCCACGTATTTTCAAATATGATGTAGGAACTGTATGAGAGGGCTGCAATTTCTGCTGTCCTGTAAATCGAATCTATTTCTTGTAGGATGCGGGTCCTTGTCGGGATCAAGGTAGAATTCCAGTGTACTGCTTCCAACTCACTTCAATCAATGGAAAAAGCAATCAATGTGTCTGAGGTTCATGAGTGGATCCAGGAACAGGGTGACAGTGGAGCTGAAGCTTAATAAGTGATAGTCTAGAAAGTTAATGACTGGGCCAAAACAGCGGGATTCCACTGTAAAACAGTTTTAGCTGTGTTTGGCAGCTTTTGGTCCCCTTTGAAGCTATATTCTAGGCCCTTGATTTAGACTTCCTTTAATTTGAATGGGGTTCTGAAGTTTGGTGAACAATTTGGTGAACATATGCCCGTTCGGCGAACAGATCCAAACTCGTACCTCAAAAGGTTCACTCATTTCTAGTCATGACAGCCCATCCTTGCCTAATCAGTGCTTGGAGTTTTCACAATTTCTGTGTTTTTGCTTGTCCACCTGCTGTTTGTGGATTGACCGCTGGTTGTCAATGGTATTGAGATATGGGGAGTTTCTTGACCATGTAGCCAAACTTTTAATGTTTTGTTCACTGAGGTAATTGGTTATCACTTTTCTTTGTAATGTAGTCTCTATGATCCTGTAATAAGTATTGTTCATAACCAAATTGCTCTCGGACAGCTGAGAGAAGCTCCTACAGGATGATATTTAGATCCTATTTTTTTTATCAATGTCATGGCATGGTTCTAAGGCAACAGTCTGAGTAAGCTCACCTCATGGATGAAAAGCTGCCCAACACATAAGTCGTCTTGGGATACTTAACTGTTGACATGAAACAGAATTCACGTTTTCTTCTCTGAACAATCATGCTTCCAAATGTCCCAAACAGTCTAAAGGGGGCATCACCATGGAAAATAACTTATAAGAAGGAAAGAAATAGGACTGAAGAAGACTTGAGCAAAATAAGTTTTTCTGATGAAGCCCCCTTCAGACTGTTTGGGAAACCAGAAGAATGTTTGTCCAGAGAAGAAGAAATGATTGCTACCATCAGTATTGATGGTACTCTAACATTGTGAAAAAGAAAACTTATATCAAGATCTAAACTTTAATTTCTTCCCTGAATGCTATGTTTTTAATATATTTTTTTATAAGCATATGACTGAATAATTATGTCATATCATAACTCATCCTAACAATCTTCTAGGAATGTGGCTCTCACAGCCAAGTGGTGCCCAAACTGATAATGAACTCAACATTTTAAGAGGGTGTAGGACTTCTTTGCCATTCCCTTCAGATTGTCCTTTACATGTCTGTCATGCCTTTATAGAAATACATATAATTAGTTTACTTTGCATTGTGATAATATTGAGTTTTAACTACTGTTCAATAATAACTTATCCAGCAGCACCATCTATTGACAATTTTCTGTTACTGTACAATCTAATTTTTGCTCATCAAGCCTTCTGTAGTTTCTCATCAGCCTTTACACTAGCCTCGCCTCTTCTTCTTCAGAAGCCATTATAGCCTTATGGACGCTGATCTCTGGAATTGAGCTCATCCATTTGTTTCCCTCTACATAGCACAGTCGGTGAGTTATTATGATCCACATAATCTCCTAGAGTTCACAAAATTGTATAATGTAGCTACTCTGCTCTACATGTTTATCATCAAGTAGTTTTCTGCCATTATAGCTTTTATGTTTTTGCCATGTTGCGCAATTACACTGTGTGTCCTGTAACAAATGTAATGCCATGTATCTCAGATATGCTGTATGTTGTACTGAGTATTTTAATTTGTTTCTTGTAGTTTTACACTGATCCTATCAATAAAAGTTGAAAAGGACCCACCCTGAATCCAAGTCAATGTATCGATGGGGAAGAGTTTAGCTGTCTGTCAACTTGTTCTTCTTGAGTACAGAGCCAGAGTGTCAGAACAATGTCAACCATCTGTTATATGTCAAAATCTCCTACCTATACAGTTCACTTCTCAAGAGTCTACAAATGTAAAAAAGAAATCTGATTGAAAAAGATGCAAGACAATAATATGTACCCTGTTGTTGGACTGAAGATGACCTTAGAAATACCGATTGTTGGCAGAGCTACACGACAGTTAGAGACTGTTACACTAAGGGTCCATTTACTGAACAGTGGCACTAAATGACCGACAATCATTAAACATTTACCAATTGGTGGTCATTTAGTAGCTTTTCAAAGCTAGCTTTAGATATGCCATCAGAAAATGACCCAGTGCTTATATCATAAGGTGATACATTTCATTCAGGTTCTACTGTACATGTCATGGAAATGTTCAACCAATCTTCGTCGAGCAGATTTATTCTCCTTGGTTTGTCCGATAATCCCTACTTGAAAGGTATTGGCTTTCTTGCACTATTGGTAATCTATTTAATAACATTGTCGGCAAATCTTCTGCTCATCATGGTGGTAACTATTAATCCAAAACTCCAAACTCCCATGTACTTTTTTCTCATTAATCTCTCCTTTATTGATATTTGCTTCTCTTCCACCGTGGTGCCTAAAATCCTGATAACCACGTTAAGCAAAGACAAGAGCATTTCTCTTTTGGAATGTGCCATCCAGATGCACTTTCATTTAGCTTTTGGGTCTACAGATTGTTTCATACTTGGCATAATGGCTTATGATAGGTTTGCTGCCATCTGCAAACCACTGCACTACAACACCATCATGAGCAGGATGATGTGTATCAGTCTGGCCACTGCGGCATGGTCTTCAAGCTTCATCAACTCCATAGCACATGTCAGCTACACCTTTCAGTTGTCCTTCTGCCATTCCCATCATGTCAACCACTTCTTTTGTGAGGTTCCCCCATTTATACAAATGTCCTGTGGTGATACTTGGCTCCATCAGGTAGCGATGTATATTTCAGCAGGGATCATTGCCATTTTAACATTCTTCTTGATTTTGATTTCGTATGTAAATATTCTCTCCACGATTTTTAAAATCAATTCTTCTGATGGAAGGTTTAAAGCTTTCTCCACCTGTGCCTCACACATCATTGTGGTGACTATTTTTTTTGGGACCATTATGATTCTGTACTTACGTCCTCAATCCCGTTCATCTACGGACTTGGACAATACGGTCTCCATCCTCTACTCAACTGTGACACCCATGCTCAATCCCATCATTTACAGTGTCAGAAATAAGGATGTCAAAGGCACCCTAAGATGGAATTTAGTTAAAAACATTGCCTCATCAAAGTTTTCTTAAAAAAGTCCCATAAATATGACTGTTTAAGGTAGAAGAAAAGCAGTTGATGTAAATAGTAGAGAACTTCAATCCTTTTGCTCCAATTTGACTAATGGTACCGTCACACGCCGCAATATCGCCTGGCGATATGAGACGATATTACGTGCGCGGTCATGTTTTTTGTGTCTGCCTCAGATCGCCGATGGCGGCATCACACTCCGCAATTGCGGCCGGAGCCTAAAGCGATGTGTCACTCCGAAAATTGCCTCACCTAAGCGGAACCAATGTTGCCTTATTCCATCGCCGCTTCACATGCCGCAATCTCAAAGGCAATGTGGGCGTACATGTTCTGCGTGGCGAGGAGATAGGCGTGCCACAGTGGTTTACACCACGCCCCATACACGCTTATTGGACAACAGAACAGCGTTGAGATTGGTCAGCCTGCTCTGCACTGGGTTTGCAGAAGGTTGTGTAGCTGAAGATGTGTGTGGTGCTTAACAGACGGCTCTTCAAATATGGCCCGGTGTCAAGTGACAGCCAATGGGAACACAGTAGCCCACACCAATCATCTCAGATGGGGCGAGGACTATGGCACGCTGAGGCACGCCTACGGGAAATCATGGAAAGCGCTGTTTCCATCATTATCGCTCTGTCACACGCCACAACACGGGAATATCGCCTTAAGGATTGCAGCTGATTTCTGAGAAGTGTTCAGGTATCAGGCGACGGCCGTGGGGCAATTTATCGCCGTGAAATTCCCAAATCACACACCGCAACCGTGACGCAATTTCACTTTTCATTGATCCGACGCAACATATCACCTTTATGATTTCCAGGCGAGATTGCGGCGTGTGACGGTACCATTTAACTGCCAGAAGCCATCCATGTTTCTTAATTGTCTAAAACATAATTTATTCAGGTAGATCAATATATTTAATTTTTTGCAGTATAGTGTTTTTGCAGTATAGTTACATATTGTTTGGGCTGGGTACTGCTCTTTATCCGGGGTCTATATAGACCTAAAATCATCAACAGTATCAATAGTAACATGTGAAGGTGGAAGACCCAAAATGTGTTACAGTAAAATATTGTTTGGAAGTTCATCAGAATAAAAGGACACTCACCCATTAATGTGCAACCAGTCATCTTTATTCCGGTGCCAATTTAATGAACAGATCCTTTGGGCATGCTAGAAGTTATAGTTCCCCACAGGAGTGATAGAATGCTTGTATGTACAGTACTTTATTAGCACTAACAATTCATTCTGGGGTTTTACACTCACATTAGCTGCTGTCACTTTGATCCTGCAGGAAAGTCTCAGGGCTGGCTCAACAACCTTGAGGGTGCACAGAATTAACACCTCGCCGACGCCACTTACACGTGCATCACCAGTTACTGGTTTTCTTGTTATCCTGTTATCCTCTTATTACAGTGGCTTTTCCTTATTATCCCCAGGGGTGTAAGCTTAACCCCTGATTATAACAGTATATTCTTATAAGATATGACATATGGATTGATTTCTAAATCCTGTTGAGTGCACAGATAAGTGTGTGGTGCTTTTTTTGCCGCAATATCACGCAACAAATATCAATATAATGAGGTATTGCACCAATAATACTACTTATATATCCCTCCACTGAATTGGATGTTATTATGTTCCTCTGTGATTATTATTATTTTTTCACTGATTGTTCAGGTTACTGCAATGTCCTTGTATGTATTACTATAAATTGCATGGTTTACTTGAAAAATTAGATATGATTTTCTTTTTTTTTGTGATGATACAACATTACATATTTTTTCTACTCTGTATAAACATAAAATTGTTTCCTTTTTTTCTCTTGTAATCAGTATGACAAGTGAAGAAGACTAAGGTCGAAACGTCTGTATATAATACTTATGTATATTGAAAAAAGCAAAACAACACTTGTTTGATGATTCACAAATAAAACATACGAATCACTCTGCATCCTTGGATTCTTTCGTTTTTTGGTGTGCCAGATCACCTATTACTACTTTGATCCTGCAGTCATGATATATCACTTGTCTCACATACAGGCCCTGCGATGAGGTAATGAAGAGGGTGGGCTGGATCATAACATGTAATGAAGAAAGAGGGCTTTTGGCTGTCATGTGATATCCAGCCCGCCCTCTTCATTACCTCATCGCAGGTCCTGTATGTGAGACAAGTGCGAGGACCATGGCTGCAGGATCAGATGACTGCAGTTAATGTGAGCCCGCGCTGTGCTCCACAGGTGTGCTGTGCCTGGCCTTGTCACTCCTGGGCCAAACACGTCTGCCTGCTCCTGCCTGCTCTCCCCAGTGCAGCAGACACAAGATCTCCCCAGCGCTGCTGGATCCGGTGCAGGGAAAACCACGTGGTCCCGATACTTGAAGTGGAGGAATATTCATTAGCTGCTCCCCGCCCACTGCGCTGCGCTGACAAGAGGGCCGGGAAGCGCCTAATGAATATTCCTTCATTTTAAGTATTGGGGCCACGTGGTTACCTCAGCGGTAGATCCAGCAGCGTGGACATCCTTCTGCCTCCCCCATGCTTCTACTCTGCCTCTGCCCCCTCCATACAGCCAGCCAAAGTACATTCGGACCATAAGATGCACACCACACTTTCTTCCAGAATTTGGTCCGAAAAATATGGTACAATTTGTCCTTGAATGACTAGTAGAAAATACAGGACTAGGAAAGTCTCTAAATTGTTTAATAACATAAAAGCAAATAGACTGGTCAATATTAAGAAAATCTAAACTAATTAAATATGTTAAGAATTTCCCAAAATTAGTTTATTCTTGC
>JARQOC010000012.1:91360827-91371772 GCA_033576535.1 Allobates femoralis
AGTCACACAGATAAAGGAGTAATGGTCTGGTCGGGTTCCAAGCCTGCCAGACTCTGACAGAATAACTGAAACAAGGAGGCCTACAACCCTGCTCGCTGTGGAAACCCTAAAGTGTTTCCCTCACCTCCGGACGAGTGTACCAGTACAGAACACCAGTAAAAGTACCAAAAAGACTTTATGTGTGCGTGTCCCTCCTTCCATCTGCACCACACTGACCACGCTACCCTATTACCCTCACTACAACTTACAGCCCCGGGGACCCCCCCTCATCCTGTAGGGAGCGGTTCCACCTTGCTGCCGCCCATCACCCCCAAGGCCCATGCAGCGCTGGTGCCATCACCGGAACCCTACAGGTGGTGTCACGACAGATATTTTATTATTTTCTTGCCACTCCATCCCATCTTTTATCTGCATCCCCCGGGCCCACGGCCTCAGGCACCGCTACCCGTGACTTCCCCCAGAGACCGCACCTGAGCGATCGGAGTACCCCAAGGGCCTGGGCTGGACAGATTCTGGCGTCACGAACAGGATTCCATGCCCGGTGTAACCAGGTACTGTGCGCTGTTCATTGACTGTGTTTGTCAACTGTGAATTTGAACCGTGGCAGAGCGGGAAAGGAAGGGGCGTTACAGTGCAAGGACGAGAAGATAGGCCCCGCTCCCCGCCCGCCGAGCCGACTACTTCCGTTGATTTGAAAGAGACTGGCAGCGATTAACTAGGGGGGAGCGAGAATGAATGCCCCGGACCCCAACAACGCAGTAGCCCAGCTTGTGTACTCACCTGCCGCCCCGGCAGGAGTCTCGAACGGACAGCCTGTAGTCGCCAATCCACCCAGCGGCGTCATGCTGCCACCGACACCTGCACCAGTAGCTCCGATAATGCCAATATCTCTGCCGTACGTCCCCAATGCGGCCTGGTTACCCAAGTACGACGGCAAACCAGGCTCCCTAGATGCGTTCCAGAGGAAGATATGCACCGTGCTGGACATGTACGCGATGACCGGTAAGCAGAGAGCATCAGTAGTAATGGGACAGTTAACAGGTGCAGCAATGCTGGAAACCTGAAACTGGTCTGTGGAAGATCAGGAGTCTGTTGAACAAATCTTTGCAAAGTTGAAGAGAGTTTTTGAGCATCATACAGAATCTGAATTAAGACTGTTGTTTTATCATTGCAAGTAAGGGGCACAGGAAAGTGTCCTAGAATATTCCCTACGCCTGCAAGAGGCACTGAGACTCCTTAAACAAGCAGATCCCGGTGGCGTTCGTGATGAAAACAAAACGCTAATTGAACAGTTTGTAATAGGCCTCAAGTTACCCGATGACAGGAAACAAGCATGCTGGTGGGCCCTTCACAACCCCGATGCAGAGTTTGCAACGCTGAAAGAGTTAACTGTTAGAGGACAGCAGCTCCCGACAGTGCCAGACTTAACCCCCCAGCCGCAATGGACTAAAACTCCTTCCTTGCCAGAAGCACCTGCTTCATCCCCAGCAGCGGAATCCAGTATGCAGGCTGTTACACCTGACCGGTTTGACAGTCTGTACTCAGAGGTGCGCCAGCTGACCAAAGAGGTGGCAAAGCTCCGAGGTGCAAGGCAACCCAAGACAGAAACAAGGCAATCAGACAAGATACAGCTCGCTGACAGACCCGATGACGTTCCATGGATGAAGAGGAGGACACCACCGCTTCAATGGAGGACCACAGATCACTACAGTGCCGATGGACAGCCCATCTGTCGCAAGTGCAACAAAGAAGGACACACCTACCGCTTCTGCCCTTTAAACAAGCAGCCCCTGGGACCGGAGGGCAAACCCCAGGAGTAGACAGTCAAAGCCCGTCCAGCTGGGAGCGCAGGTACGTGGGAGATCGTCCGTACCTGTCCATCATCATCGACGGCACCGCTACCACTGCCTTGGTAGATACGGGATCCCAGGTGACCACCATCCCAAATATCCTTTACCAACGGTTCTGGTCCGACATCAAACTGGAACCCCCAAACCCTGACTTGAACATTGTAGCCACTAATGGGCTGCCCGTAATGATAGAAGGGCAGTGGGAAACAACAGTAAAGGTGGGGAGGGTACAGTTAAGGAACCAGGGACTCATAGTGGTTCAGGACAAACCAAATGAATGGGATCCACATGTGATACTGGGTACCAATGTAATGGTTAACTGCCTAGATGAAGTGTTGTTTTTGCTCCAACAGAGTGCAGATACCGCCAAGCCAGACGGGAGGAGAGCTCTTCAGAGGGAGATCCGAGCTCTTGTGTATCAGCAGCAGGTAACAATGTCTAATGGTGAAATTGGCAGTGTACGTGTAACAGACCCAATTCCTATTGTAGTACCACCAAGAAGAGAAATGATGATCTTTTGTCGAGCAGCAGTAGGCCTCAGAGGGCAGGACTACCAGGCAGTAGTGGAGCCAGTGATGTCTGACAGTAGTCCTACACTCCTGACAGCCAGGGGGGTGGTTGATGTACGAAAAGGAAGGATCCCTGTACGTGTATTAAACTATGGTGATGATGAAGTAAAACTGCCAAGGTATTCCACTGTTGCAAAACTATACCATGTAGATAACAACTCAATACATGAAGCTGAATCACTAGCTCAGACAGTATCAGATGAACCCAATGATTCCAAGAGCCAGCTAGACAAAAGGTGTCAGGAGCTCAGTATAGGAACTGACAACACATCTTCTCACCAGAAAAATGGAGTTTATCGGGTAGTTCGGGAATACGAACAAGTGTTTAGCAAACATCCACTTGATTTTGGGAGGATTAAAGGGGTACAACATCACATACCCACAGGTAACCATCCACCATTAAGGAAAGATACAGGCCTATACCACCAGCACACTACCAGAAAGCAAAAGAGATGTTACAGGACATGAAGAATGCAGGGGTCATTAGAGATAGTTGTAGCCCCTAGGCAGCACCACTGGTCCTGGTTAAAAAGAAAGACGGTAATATGAGGATGTGCGTAGATTATAGGCAGATCAACAGAGTAACACACAAGGATGCATACCAGTTACCACACATAGAAAAGTCACTAGCTGCATTAAAGTCTGCCAATTACTTTTCAACTTTGGATCTTACTAGTGGGTACTGGCAGGTCTCCGTTGCAGAAGAAGATCGTGAGAAGACAGCCTTCACGACACCAATGGGACTATGCGAGTTCAACAGCATGCCATTTGGGTTATGTAACGCACAAGGAACATTCCAGAGGCTGATGGAGTGTTGCCTAGGCCACAGAAACTTCAAGACTGTACTGCTATACCTGGACAATGTCATAGTATACTCCAAGACCTATGAAGATCACCTGCAACACCTGAGCAAAGTGTTTGAATTGTTGTCCGAGTATGGTATGAAGTTGAAACCGTCAAAGTGTCACTTGTTGAAACCCAAAGTCCAGTACCTGGGACATGTGGTCAGTGCAGAAGGCGTAGCACCCGACCAGGACAAGGTTACATTCATCCAGAACTGGCTGGCGCCAACAACCTTCAAAGAGGTACGTCAATTCTTAGGACTGGTCGGATACTACAGGAGGTTTATCAAAGGCTACACAAAGATGGCAGCGCCCATGCAAGATCTCCTGGTAGGTCAATCCAAGAAAGGCAAGATCAGAGGCCCTCCGTTCTGGTGGGGACCAGAACAAGAAACGTCTTTCCAGAAGCTGAAAAATGCCTTAAAGGGATCCTGTCACCTCCAAAACGCCTCCTAAGCTAGAAAAACATGTCCCTGCAGCATCCCATCACTAATCTCACACTTCTTTTGTCTCCTAAAAGCATCCTGTGAAAGTGCATAAAAACGTTTTAATACTCACTCATTAGTGATTATAATTAGCAGTGACTATATTCTTTAGTCACCAAGGCGGGCTGTTTTGCAGCTCCAGGGATCCACCCTGTCTCTGTGTGTTCTGCTGTGATGTGCAGGCATTGCCCTCCCCCCTCTCTATCACTCACAGAATGCAAATCATTAGTCCTGCCTTCAGTTTCAGTTTCACAGCAGCACAGACAGAGAAAGGCTGAATCCTGGAGCTGCTAAACAACACTCCCTGGTGACTAAAAAATATGGCCCCTGCTAATTATAATCACTAATGAGTAAGTATTAAAACGTTTTTATGCACTTTCACAGGATGCTTTTAGGAGACAAAAGGAGTGTGAGATTAGTAAATAGATGCTGCAGGGACATGTTTTGATAGCTTAGGAGGTGTTTTGGAGGTGACAGGATCCCTTTAACGGGAGAAGAGATCCTGACCTATCCTGATTACAACCTGCCATTCCTGTTATACACAGATGCAAGCAATGAAGGCTTAGGAGCTGTCTTGGCACAGAAACAGCAAGGCAAAGAGAAGGTGATAGCCTATGCCAGCAGAAAACTCCGTCCAACAGAGAGGAACCCGGAGAATTACAGCTCTTACAAGTTAGAGTTCCTAGCCTTAGTCTTGGCGATCACAGAACGTTTCAAGCATTACCTAGCGTCTAGTGATGAGCGAGTACCAAAATGCTCGGGTGCTCGATGCTCGGGCCGAGCATCCCAAGATACTCGTGTACTCGGCCCCAGGGCCGGCGTTAGGGGGGGCAGACTGGGCAGTTGCCCAGGGCCCCCACTCTCTTAGGGGCCCCCAAAGGAGCTGAACTGAAAATCGTAATAAAACAGTCAAAAAAAAAAAAAAATACACATATTTGGTATTGTTGCGTTCGTAAGAATCTAAGCTATCAATATATGAAGTAAATTAATTAAATTGGTAAATGGCGTAATGGGAAAAACGTAAAAATGCCAGAATTGTGTTTTTTGGGCCACCACGTTGTTACAATACAATGCAATAAAAGGCGATCAAAATGTTGTATCTGACTCAAAATGATATCAGTAAAAATGTCAGCTCAGGGCGCAAAAAGAAATCCCTCACATAGCCCTGTATCTTCAAGAATTAAAACATCATTTACACGTCCCAATATCGTTCTCCAACAACGATAAAAAGTCACGTGGTTCGTGCGTTGGCGCCGATATCGTTCGTGCGTCGTGTGGTGTAAATGAGCAATTCGTTGCCAGAATGATGCAAAACAGATATCGTTGGGGAATTGTGCAGGCTCTCCAACTGGCCGATACTGGATGGACGATCTGGCAGGATCGTGCCGTGTGACGGCCCAACACCGACTTGGAGAACAACTTCCCCTATTCACTTCCATGTTAAATGGTCGTTCCTGGGTCGCTCGTACGAGGGGGCGTAGACATCGCAGTTGAGTAGCCTGCCGATATCTCCCTGTGTGACATCTCCTATGCAATCTTGAACTAGTGCCAAAAAAGTGCGCGCTCCCGTGCTGTTGTATCCAATATCGGAACGATATCAAGTCGTGTAAAGCGGTCATTAGGGTACCGTTACACATCGCAACATTGCATGCAATTTCACTGGCAATTTGCTGGTTGCAGTGAAATCATGGACACATTGTTCCATTTTTACACAGCAACAAAATAGAACAATGTGTCCATGATTTCACTGCAACCAGCAAATTGCCAGTGAAATTACATGCAATGTTGCGACGTGTAGCGGTACCCTTATTTGCAATTTCAAAGCACTTGGAACTTTTTTCTCATTCTCCAGTACATTTTGTGGTAGGATGAATGATGTAATTCAATAGTACAACTCATCTCGCAAAAAAATAAGCCCTCGTACAGCTATGTGGAAGGAAAAATAAAAAAGTTCTGGCTCTTGGAAGAAAGTGAGGAGAAAACAAAAATGAAAAATCGCTCAGTGGTAAAAGTGATAAAATCCTTGTAATTGACATATAATAGCAGCAGGAGCGCCCCCCACAGGCTTCAATCTTCACATGATCATGCTGGGAGTAATTAGAGTTAGGGGACCTCCTTAATTCCTACATTTGTAGCCAGTTATCAAACAGAACTTACAAGGCATTAAAGGGGATGTCCAGGATTAATAAAACTTTACTACATTCTTTCAAAAACTGCACCACCCCTGTGTACTGGTGGCATGTGGTATTACAGCATAGGCCCATTCCCTTCAATTAAGCTGAGCTGCAATATCACACATAACCTGTAGACAGGGGTGGCGCTGTTTTTGAAAGACATCAGTCATGTTTATAGAATTCTGGATAACTCCTTTAAGATCAATATTTTCACTAGTGACCCCAGAACAACACAAGACCACCAGGATGGGGCTTAATTCAAATGTATTTGTTTTATAATATGAAGAATATAGCAGATCTTTGTTAAAGATGACATTTAAGTAGATGATCCTATGGAAACATTTTCCTTACTGACTCTACAGTTTGTAAATCCTGTTTTGTTAAACACTTGTAGGTCATTTTTAATCAATATAAGGAGTCCTGTGTTCACAATCCCCATCTCTTGGTGGAAGGATAAGTGATCAAAAAGAGCAACTCTCCCTGGAGCATTTAGGGCCCACTTTAACCTTTTGCCCAGGGCCCCACTTTGCCTAAAACCGGCCCTGCTCGGCCCGAGCACCGAGCCCAATGTTATCCTATGGGAGACCCGAGTATTTTTATGAAATGACCGCCGGCAGCATGTAGAAACCCTAAAAATGTCACAAAAGTCTCAGAAGAGTGCTCAAATGACATGGCAACACCATGGGGAAGACCCTTGTAAGCATTTCTCACTCAAAAGTCACAGCTGTGAACAATGTTGTCCGAGTTTCACGCCAATTTTACGGAGTCACCAGGAAAACCTTCCAAAATGACACCAAAATGAATATTCAGGGTGGAAATGTTAAGGGCACATACCCAATAGTGAGATACAGCTTGTGTATGTTACTTTTTGTGATTACATGAAAGATTTTACGTGAAAACATTGTGCGGCACTCCGATGTCCCTGAGAAGAGACGTACATGAAGGCCTCTTGACATAATGTGCCCATTTTGAGGAAGTGGGTGTATTGTAGTATTTTCCTTTACCAGGGCAGTACAAAATTGTGAGGTTCACCAATGACCCATGCATACAGACATGCAGGAGGGCTGTAAACCTGAAGTGGGTGTATTGTAATATAGCCTTTGGCAGGGCAGCCAAAAATTTGGAGTTCACCAATGACCCATGCATACAGACATGCATGAGGGCTGTAAACCTCAAGTGGGTGTATTGTATTATAGCCCTTTGGCAGGGCAGCCAAAAATTGGGATGTTCAACAATGCCCCTGGATACAGACGTGCAGGAGGGCCTGTAAACCTGAAGTGGGTGTATTGTAGTATAGCCCTTTGGCAGGGCAGCCAAAATTTGGGAGGTTCACCAATGACCCATGCATACAGACATGCATGAGGGCCTGTGAACCTCAAGTGGGTGTATTGTAATATAGCCCTTTGGCAGGGCAGCCAAAAATTGGAGAGGCTCCACATTGTCCCTGTATAGAGACGTGCATGAGGGCCTCAAAACATTTTTCCCATTGAAAAGGAGCGGGTCTCCTGTCGTTGTAATGCCCATTCTAAAAGAATGGGCGAAAAAATTTACCACTGGGGTATACATGAAACAATAGCCTAACTATTGTAACGGTCATCATGGTGGCACATGAGGAGAAGGAGTAGCAGTCCAGCAATTAGCCAAAGTCCAGAAGTGTGTACCCATGGGTGAGTGGAGGTACATGGCAAATTCCCATAACAAAATTTAAATTCCGCTGTCATTTGCTGGTGGTGTGGTGAAGTCTGGCCCAATCCAACCCTTGTTCATCTTGATCAGAGTCAGCCTGTCAGCATTTTCAGTTGATAGGCGGGTGCGTTTATCAGTAATGATTCCACCTGCGGCACTAAAAACACGCTCTGACAAAATGCTAGCGGCAGGGCAGGTCAGGACTTCCAAGGCGTAGAGAGCCAATTCATGCCACGTGTCCAGCTTGGAGACCCAATAATTGTAAGGCACAGAGGAATGTCGGAGTACAGTTGTTCGATCTGCAAGGTACTCCTTCAGCATCTGGCCAAACTTAGCATTTCTTGTGGCACTACTCGCACCTCAGGGTCTGTGGTACGTGAGGGGCTGAGAAAACAGTCCCACATCGTAAAGACTGTTCCCCTACCTCTGGCCGATTGGACTTGTGCCCCTCTCGGCCGTACGCCTTGGTTGTCCACCGATTCCTGACCTATGCCGCTAGCGTTTTGTGAGGGGAATGCTTTGCCTACTTCTGTGACTATGGCCTTCTGCAACTGCTGCATTTTGGCTGACCTCTCCGCCTCAGGAATAAGAGACATAAAGTTCTCCTTGTAGCGTGGGTCTAAGAGTGTTGTCAACCAGTAGTGATTGTCGGCCAAGATCTTCTGAACGCGAGGGTCACGAGCCAGGCAGCTTACCATAAAGTCAGCCATGTGCGCCAGACTCTTAACAGCCATCACTTCAGTATCCTGACCAACACGATGACTGAACATGCTGTCCTCCTCCTCCTCATCTCCCCTGTCCTCTGGCCAGCCACGCTGAAGCGAGGGTATGACTGGTGTGCATGTCATATCCTCAATTTGGCCAGAGAGTTGCTCTATGTCTTCATCCTCCTCCTCCTCCTCCTCCTCCTTGTCATAGTCCTCCACTGCACGTTGTGATGGGATGAGGCTGGGCTGTGTGTTATCACCCACACCCACTACTGTTTCTTGCTCCCACTCATCGCGCTCCGCCTGCAATGCATTATCTTTGCTTTTGAGCAGAGACCATTTTAGAAGGCAGAGTAGCGGTATGGTGACGCTAATAATGGCGTCATCGCCGCTCACCATCTTGGTGGAGTCCTCAAAGTTTTGGAGGATGGTACATAGGTCGGACATCCATCTCCACTTCTCAGGTGTTATGTGTGGAGTTTGACCCATTTCCCGACGGCTTAGGTGATGCAGGTAGTCAACAACTGCCCTCTTCTGCTCACATATCCTGACCAACATGTGCAGCGTTGAATTCCAACGCGTGGGGACATCACACACCAGTCTGTGGGCCGGAAGACGCAAAAGGCGCTGAAAGCAGGTGACTTGCGAAAATGTGCAGACAGGCGGCGAACTTTTACCAGCAGATCAAACAGCTCTGGGTATGACTTTATAAACCGCTGACCCACCAGGTTGAGCACATGGGCCACGCATGGAACATGCGTCAGCTGGCCTCGCCTCAAAGCTGCCACCAGGTTCCGGCCATTGTCCACACGACCTTTCCTGGCTTTAGGTTCAGAGGTGTGAGCCAGTGATCTGCCTGCTGTTTCAGAGCTGTCCACACCTCTTCTGCATTGTGGGGTTTGTCACCTATGCATATTAGCCTCAGCACAGCCTGTTGTCGCTTCGCAGAGGTAGTGCTGCAGTGCTTCCAGCTTGGGACTGGTGTGGAGGGTAAAGGGGATGAGGATGCGCAGGAGGAGGAAGCTGAGGAGCATGACATTCCGGAGCTGTAGAGTGTGGTTGAAACCCTGACTGAGGTAGGGCCTGCAATCCTTGGTGTGGGAAGGATGTGTTCCGTCCCTCGCTCAGACTGGGTCCCAGCTTCCACAATATTAACCCAGTGTGCCGTCAAGGAGATGTAGCGGCCTTGCCCACAAGCACTTGTCCACGTGTCTGTGGTTAGGTGGACTTTGGCTGAAACAGCGTTGTTCAGGGCACGTGTGATGCTTTGTGACACGTGGTTATGCAATGCGGGGACGGCACACCTGGAGAAAAAGTTGCGGCTGGGGACCGAGTAACGTGAGACAGCAGTCGCCATCAGGTCGCGGAATGCTTCCGTCTCCACCAGCCGGAAAGGTAACATTTCTAGCGCCAGCAGTCGCGAAATGTGAGAATTTAAAACTGTGGCATGTGGGGCGTTGGCAGCATATTTGCGCGTTTGTTCAAAGTTTTGCTGAATGGATAACTGCACGCTGCGCTGGGACAAGGACGTGCTTGATGGTGGTGTTATTTGTGCGTGGGCAACTTCAGGTGCAGGGCCGGAGGCTTGTTTGCGGGCAGCATGGACATGGGATTGGCTCGCACAACACCCGAAGACGTAGCAGTGACATCAGCAAGCACCGCTCCTCGACTCTGTTGTACTTCCCACAAAGTCGGTGCTTGGCTGACATGTGCCTGATCATGCTGGTGGTGGTCAGGCTGCTAGTTTTCATACTCCTGCTGATGCTGGCATGGCAGGTGTTGCAATTGGCCTTTTTAGAGTCATCTGGAGCCAACTTAAAAAACTGCCAGACTCGGGAAGACCTAACATTTGCACAGGCACCTTGTGTTGTGTTGTTGTTCCGGGGAACGGTTGCCTGCCTTCTGCCTGCGGATGTGACCCTGCTTCTTACTGCCTGTTGGGATGCTACGCCTCCCTCCCCTGTGCGCTGCTGTCTTCGCTCTGCATATCCTCCTGCCAGGTTGGGTCAGCTACTGGATCATCCTCCACGTCGTCTTCCTCTTCCGCACCCTGATCCTCCTCCTGACTTCCTGGCAATTGTGTCTCATCATCGTCCACCCCTTGTTGAGAGACGTTGCCAACGTTCCCTTCGTGAGAACGTGGCTGCTCAAATATTTGGGCATCTGTACATACCATCTCATCACCCACTTCAACAGGAGCTGGCGAGAGGCCAGATTGTGCGAATGGATACGTGAACAGTTCTTCCGAGTGTCCTAGTGTGGGATCAGTAATGTCCGTGGACGTGTACTCAGCCTGGTGGTAGGAAGGAGGATCAGGTTGGGAAATGTGCGGTGCAGTATCACGACTACTGACACTGCATTAAACGTTTTTAGACATCAATTGAATGTTTCTTAATATGCTCAGAGGTAGAGATGAGCTAACCTGTTCAGGTTTGGAGTTCGGGTGAGTTCTAGGATCAGGTACAGTGGGTGCTTGGCCCAGTGTGAGCCACCTGCAGTCTTTGATTGGCTCCCACTGGGAGTAAAAACAGAGTTATCGGCTGTAAGGTGAATGTTAATGAAAAAAATGAAAAATCCCCTCCCTCCCCCGGAAGTGGTTTCTGGCTGTATGTGGGCGGAGTGCCAACTTGCC
>JARQOC010000012.1:91371872-91399269 GCA_033576535.1 Allobates femoralis
CCTTATGGTGGGAGACATGGAGAAAAACAATGTCCAGGGCAAAATTCTTTCATCCACCAGGTTCTTGATAAAGGAACAAATCTGTTGGTCACAATCTCAATTCTTTAATAGGAAACATAACATGTATTATCCGCACATTATCACATTCATCATCTGCAGATGGTAGAACAATAGTGGTCGCTTCTCGTATGTTCCAGATTTTGCATTTTCGTTCAGGAAATTCAAGTTCAGTCCCTGAATGTAAAGTGTGTTCACCCCTGAAAAATAACCAAAGTCTGCATAAATATGGCACATTGTAATTTCCAAATAATACCATCATACAATGCACTAATAAGAGGAACTATACACTGCCCAAATAATACCATCATACAATGCACTAATAAGAGGACTATACACTGCCCAAATAATACCATCATACAGTGCACTAATAAGAGGAGTATACACTGCCCAAATAATACCATCATACAGTGCACTAATAAGAGGACTATACACTGTCCATATAATACCATCATACAGTGCACTAATAAGAGGAATATACACTGTCCAAATAATACCATCATACAGTGCACTAATAAGAGGAATATACACTGCCCAAATACCGTAATACCATCATACAGTGCACTAATAAGAGGACTATACACTGCCCAAATAATACCATCATACAGTGCACTAATAAGAGGACAATACACTGTCCAAATAATACCATCATACAGTGCACTAATAAGAGGACTATACACTGTCCAAATAATACCATCATACAGTGCACTAATAAGAGACTAACACTGTCCAAATAATCCATATACAGTGCATAATAAAGACTATACACTGTCCAAATAATACCATCATACAGTGCACTAATAAGAGGACTATACACTGTCCAATATAATACCATCATACAGTGCACTAATAAGAGGAATTAATGTCCAATATACACATGTCACTAAAGAGGATATAACCAATAATACCATCATACAGTGCACTAATAAGAGGACTATACACTGCCAAATAATACCATCATACAGTGCACTAATAAGAGGAACTATACACTGTCCAAATAATACCATCATACAGTGCACTAATAAGAGGACTATACACTGCCCAAATAATACCCATACAGTGCACTAATAAAGGACTATACACTGCAAATAATACCATCATAGTGAAATGGGACTATACACTGTCCAAATAATACCATCATACAGTGCACTAATAAGAGGACATATCACTGTCCAAATAATACCATCATACAGTGCACATAAATAATAGGACATATATCACTGTCCAAATATATACCATCATACAGTGCACTAATAGAGGACTATACACTGTCCAAATAATACCATCATACAGTGCAATCAATACAGATAAAAGGTCCCAAATAATACCATCATCAAGTCCATAATAAGGACTATACACTGTCCAATAATACCATCATACAGTGCACTAATAAGAGGATATACACTGCCCAAATAATACCATCATACAATGCACTAATAAGAGGACTATACACTGCCCAAATAATACCATCATACAGTGCACTAATAAGAGGATATACACTGCCCAAATAATACCATCATACAGTGCACTAATAAGAGGACTATACACTGTCCAATAATACCATCATACAGTGCACTATAAGAGGAATATACACTGTCCAAATAATACCATCATACAGTGCATAATAAGAGGATATACACTGCCCAATTAATACCATATACAGGCATAATAAGAGGACTATACACTGCCAAATAATACCATCATACAGTGCACTAATAAGAGGACATACACTGCCAAATAATACCATCATACAGTGCACTAATAAGAGGACTATACACTGTCCAATAATACCATCATACAGTGCACTAATAAGAGGACATACACTGTCCAAATAATACCATCATACAGTGCACTAATAAGAGGACTATACACTGTCCAAATAATACCATCATACAGTGCACTAATAAGAGGACTATACACTGTCCAATAATACCATCATACAGTGCACTAATAAGAGGAATATACACTGTCCAAATAATACCATCATACAGTGCACTAATAAGAGGATATACACTGCCAAATAATACCATCATACAGTGCACTAATAAGAGGATATACACTGCCAAATAATACCATCTACTGCAAATAAGAGATTACATGTCCAAATAATACATCATACAGTGCACAATAAGAGGACTATACACTGTCCAAATAATACCACATACAGCACTAATAATAGACTATACACGCCCAAAAATACCATCATACAGTGCACAAATAAGAGGACTATACACTGTCAAATAATACCATCACAGTGCACTAATAAGAGGATATACACTGTCAAATAATACCATCATACAGTGCACTAATAAGAGGAATATACACTGCCAAATAATACCATCATACAGTGCACTAATAAGAGGACTATACACTTACAGTGCACAAATAAGAGGACTATACAGTCCACATAATACCATCATACAGTGCACTAATAACAAGACTATACACTGTCCAAATAATACCATCATACAGTGCACTAATAAGAGGACTATACACTGTTCAAATAATACCATCATACAGTGCAATAATAAGAGGAATATACACTGTCCTAATAATACCATCATACAGTGCACAAATTAAGAGGACTATACACGTCCAAATAATACCATCATACAGTGCACTAATAAAGGACTATACACTGTCCAAATAATACCATCATACAGTGCACTAATAAGAGGACTATACACTGTTCCAAATAATACCATCATACAGTGCACTAATAAGAGGAAATACACTGTCCTATAATACCATACATACTAAGTACACCAAATAATACCATCATACAGTGCATAATAAGAGGACTATACACTGTCCAAATAATACCATCATACAGTGCACTAATAAGAGGACTATACACTGTCCAAATAATACCATCATACAGTGCACTAATAAGAGGACAATACACTGTCCTAATAATACCATCATACAGTGCACTAATAAGAGGACATACACTGTCCAAATAATACCATCATACAGTGCACTAATAAGAGGAATATACACTGTCCAAATAATACCATCATACAGTGCACTAATAAGAGGACTATACACTGTCCAAATAATACCATCATACAGTGCACTAATAAGAGGACATACACTGTCCAAATAATACCATCATACAGTGCACTAATAAGAGGACAATACACTGTCCAAATAATACCATCATACAGTGCACTAATAAGAGGACTATACACTGTCCAAATAATATACCATCATACAGTGCACTAATAAGAGGACTATACACTGTCCAAATAATACCATCATACAGTGCACTAATAAGAGGACAATACACTGTCCAAATAATACCATCATACAGTGCACTAATAAGAGGACAATACACTGTCCAAATAATACCATCATACAGTGCACTAATAAGAGGACAATACACTGTCCAAATAATACCATCATACAGTGCACTAATAAGAGGAATATACACTTGATCCAAAGCATAATAGATAACTCATCATAACAGTGCACTAATAAGAGGACTATACACTGTCCAAATAATACCATCATACAGTGCACTAATAAGAGGACATACACTGTCCAAATAATACCATCATACAGTGCACTAATAAGAGGAATATACACTGTCCAAATAATACCATCATACAGTGCATAATAAGAGGACAATACACTGTCCAAATAATACCATCATACAGTGCACTAATAAGAGGAATTACACTGTCCAAATAATACCATCATACAGTGCAATAATAAGAGGAATATACACTGTCCAAATAATACCATACATTACAGTGCACTAATATAAGGACTATACACTGTCCAAATAATACCATCATACAGTGCACTAATAAGAGGACTATACACTGTCCAAATAATACCATCATACAGTGCACTAATAAGAGGACTATACACTGCCAAATAATACCATCATACAGTGCACTAATAAGAGACAATACACTGTCCAAATAATACCATCATACAGTGCACTAATAAGAGGAATATACACTTCCAAATAATACCATCATACAGTGCACTAATAAGAGGAATATACACTGTCCAAATAATACCATCATACATGCACTATAAAGGACATACACTGTCCAAATAATACCATCATACAGTGCATAATAAGAGGAATATACACTGTCCAAATAATACCATCATACAGTGCACTAATAAGAGGACTATACACTGTCCAAATAATACCATCATACAGTGCACTAATAAAGGACTATACACTGTCCAAATAATACCATCATACAGTGCACTAATAAGAGGACAATACACTGTCCATAATAATACCATCATACAGTGCACTAATAAGAGGAAATACACTGTCCAAATAATACCATCATACAGTGCACTAATAAGAGGACTATACACTGCCAAATAATACCATCATACAGTGCACTAATAAGAGGACTATACACTGTCCAAATAATACCATCATACAGTGCACTAATAAGAGGACAATACACTGTCCAAATAATACCATCATACAGTGCACTAATAAGAGGACTATACACTGTCCAAATAATACCATCATACAGTGCACTAATAAGAGGACTATACACTGCCAAATAATACCATCATACAGTGCACTAATAAGAGTACAATACACTGTCCAAATAATACCATCATACAGTGCAATAATAAGAGGAATATACACTATCCAAATAATACCATCATACAGTGCAATAATAATAGGAATATACACTGTCCAAATAATACCATCATACAGTGCAATAATAATAGGAATATACACTGTCCAAATAATACCATCATACAGTGCACTAATAAGAGAAATATACACTGTCCTAATAATACCATCATACAGTGCACTAATAAGAGAAATATACACTGTCCTAATAATACCATCATACAGTGCACTAATAAGAGGAATATACACTATCCAAATAATACCATCATACAGTGCACTAATAAGAGAAATATACACTGTCCTAATAATACCATCATACAGTGCACTAATAAGAGGAATATACACTGTCCAAATAATACCATCATACAGTGCACTAATAAGAGGAATATACACTGCCCAAATAATACCATCATACAGTGCACAAATAACAGGAATATACACTGTCCAAATAATACCATCATACAGTGCAATAATAAGAGGAATATACACTATCTTTAGAGAGCCAGCCCACATGCAGGGATTGTTTGGCAGACCACTGCAATGCCACAGCCCTATTAGTTGTGGCATTGCAGTGATTGGCCAGCCTGCACAGCGTGACTGAGCCTTTATAAGACCCGGCCGCGCTGTGCTCTGCACACAGCCATCCAGACAGTGAGTGTAGGGACAGTGTCTGCTGCTGCTTAGGGACAGATTTGCGGCCCTCATAGGTATATCCGGAGCAGGGCTGAAAATTGCTGCTGACCACAACAGTCCTTCTCAGGACTAATCTAGGAGGATATAGGCAGGGTGATCCAGATCGGGATCCAAGCTTTTCTGTGACCATAACAGTACTTACTAGCTTGATACAGGTTAGGGACTAAAATCCTACTCTCCTGTGAGCTGAACAGTCACCAGACTGGTGTACTTACTACCTTGATACAGGTTAGGGACTAAAATCCTACTCTCCTGTGACCATTACAGTCACCAGACTGGTATACTTACTACCTTGATACAGGTTAGGGATTAAAATCCTACTCTCCTGTGACCATTACAGTCACCAGACTGGTGTACTTACTACCTTGATACAGGTTAGGGACTAAAATCCTACTCTCCTGTGATCTGAACAGTTACTAGACTGGTGTACTTACTACCTTGATACAGGTTAGGGACTAAAATCCTACTCTCCTGTGACCATTACAGTCACCAGACTGGTGTACTTACTACCTTGATACAGGTTAGGGACTAAAATCCTACTCTCCTGTGACCATTACAGTCACCAGACTGGTATACTTACTACCTTGATACAGGTTAGGGATTAAAATCCTACTCTCCTGTGACCATTACAGTCACCAGACTGGTGTACTTACTACCTTGATACAGGTTAGGGACTAAAATCCTACTCTCCTGTGATCTGAACAGTTACTAGACTGGTGTACTTACTACCTTGATACAGGTTAGGGACTAAAATCCTACTCTCCTGTGACCATTACAGTCACCAGACTGGTGTACTTACTACCTTGATACAGGTTAGGGACTAAAATCCTACTCTCCTGTGATCTGAACAGTTACCAGACTGGTGTACTTACTACCTTGATACAGGTTAGGGACTAAAATCCTACTCTCCTGTGACCATTACAGTCACCAGACTGTTGTACTCACTACCTTGATACAGGTTAGGGACTAAAATCCTTCTCTCCTGTGACCTGAACAGTCACCAGACTGTTGTACTTACTACCTTGATACAGGTTAGGGACTAAAATCCTACTCTCCTGTGATCTGAACAGTTACCAGACTGATGTACTTACTACCTTGATACAGGTTAGGGACTAAAATCCTACTCTCCTGTGACCATTACAGTCACCAGACTGTTGTACTTACTACCTTGTTACAGGTTAGGGACTAAAATCCTTCTCTCCTGTGACCTGAACAGTCACCAGACTGTTGTACTTACTACCTTGATACAGGTTAGGGACTAAAATCCTACTCTCCTGTGATCTGAACAGTTACCAGACTGGTGTACTTACTACCTTGATACAGGTTAGGGACTAAAATCCTACTCTCCTGTTACCATAATAGTCACCAGACTGTTTTACTTACTATCTTTATACAGGTTAGGGTCTAAAATCCAAATCTCTTGTGAGCTGAACAGTGACCAGACTGTTGTACTTACTATCTTATACAGGTTAGGGTCTAAAATCCAAATCTCCTGTGATCCAAACAGTCACCAGACTGTTGTCGCTGTATACAGGCAAAATGCGCAAGGGCGTTGGCAAGGAACAAGGAAGTGAACATGATGGTGGTGCAGGCAGAGGCCGAGGTCGTGTGCAAGCACTAATTTCGCAACAACAAAGGGGCACATCTACTCGCTCACACGTCCTGTCTCAAATTCTTGGGGCCCGCAGCAGTACACCGCTCTTGAACCAAGACCAGTGTCAACAGGTTGTTACTTGGATAGCGGATAATGCTTCAAGTTAGATTGGCACCTCCACAAACACCCTGTCTTCCACACGGTCAAGTGTCAGTAGCCGTGATACTGCACCGCACATTTCCCAACCTGATCCTCCTTCCTACCACCAGGCCGAGTACACATCCACGGACATTACTGATCCCACACTTGGACACTCGGAAGTCCAGAAGTGTGTACCCATGGGTGAGTGTACATGGCAAATTCCCATAACAAAATTTAAATTCCGCTGTTATTTGTGTGTGGTGTGGTGAAGTCTGGCCCAATCCAACCCTTCTTTATCTTGATCAGAGTCAGCCTGTCGGCATTTTCAGTTGACAGGCGGGTGCGTTTATCAGTAATGATTCCACCTGCGGCACTGAAAACACGCTCTGACAAAACGCTAGCGGCAGGGCAGGCCAGGACTTCCAAGGCGTAGAGAGCCAATTCATGTCACGTGTCCAGCTTGGAGACCCAATAATTGTAAGGCACAGAGGAATCTCGCAGTACAGTTGTTCGATCTGCAAGGTACTCCTTCAGCATGTGGCCAAACTTAGCATTTCTTGTGGCACTACCCCGCACCTCACGGGCTGTGGTACGTGAGGGGCTGAGAAAACTGTCCCACATCGTAAAGACTGTTCCCCTACCTCTGGCGGATTGGACTTGTGCCCCTCTCGGCCGTACGCCTTGGTTGTCCACCGATTCCTGACCTATGCCGCTAGCGTTTTGTGAGGGGAATGCTTTGCCTACTTCCGTTGCTATGGCCTTCTGGAACTGCTGAATTTTGGCTGACCTTTCCGCCTCAGGAATGAGAGACATAAAGTTCTCCTTGTAGCGTGGGTCTAAGAGTGTTGCCAACCAGTACTGATTGTCGGCCAAGATGTTCTGAACGCGAGGGTCATGAGCCAGGCAGCTTACCATAAAGTCAGCCATGTGCGCCAGACTCTTAACAGCCATCACTTCAGTATGCTGTCCTCCTCCTCCTCCTCATCACCCCTGTCCTCTGGCCAGCCACGCTGAATCGAGGGTATGACTGTTGTGCATGTCATTTCCTCAATTTGGCCAGAGAGTTGCTCCATGTCTTCATCCTCTTCCTCCTCGTCATAGTCCTCCACTGCACGTTGTGATGACATGAGGCTGGGCTGTGTGTTATCACCCACACCCACTACAGTTTCTTGCTCCAAGTCATTGCGCTCCACCTGCAATGCATCATCTTTGTTTTTCAGCAGAGACTGTTTTAGAAGGCAGAGTAGCGGTATGGTGACGCTAATAATGGCGTCATCGCCGCTCACCATCTTGGTGGAGTCCTCAAAGTTTTGGTGGACGGTACGTAGGTCGAACATCCATCTCCACTCCTCAGGTGTTATGTGTGGAGTTTGACCCATTTCCCGACGGCTTAGGCGATGCAGGTAGTCAACAACTGCCCTCTTCTGCTCACATATCCCGACCAACATGTGCAGAGTTGAATTCCAACGCGTGGGGACATCACACACCAGTCTGTGGGCTGGAAGACGCAAACGGCGCTGAAAGCCGGCAAGGCCGGCTGAAGCAGCAGGTGACTTGCGAAAATGCGCAGACAGGCGGCGAACTTTTACCAGCAGATCAGACAGCTCTGAGTATGATGTAAGAAACCGCTGAACCACCAGGTTGAGCACATGGGACACGCATGGAACATGGGTCAGTTGGCCTCGCCTCAAAGCTGCCACCAGGTTCCGGCCATTGTCACACACGACCTTTCCTGGCTTTAGGTTCAGAGGTGTGAGCCAGTGATCTGCCTGCTGTTTCAGAGCTGTCCACACCTCTTCTGCATTGTGGGGTTTGTCACCTATGCAGACTAGCTTCAGCACAGCCTGTTGCCGCTTCGCAGAGGCAGTGCGGCAGTGCTTCCAGCTTGGGACTGGTGTGGAGGGTACAGTGGATGAGGATGCGCAGGAGGAGGAGGAGGAGGCTGAGGAGCATGACATTTCGGAGCTGTAGAGTGTCGGTGAAACCCTGACAGAGGTAGGGCCTGCAATCCTTGGTGTGGGAAGGACGTGTTCTGTCCCTCGCTCAGACTGGGTCACAGCTTCCACAATATTAACCCAGTGTTCCGTCAAGGAGATGTAGCGGCCTTGCCCACAAGCACTTGTCCACGTGTCTGTGGTTAGGTGGACTTTGGCTGAAACAGCGTTGTTCAGGGCACGTGTGATGCTTTGGGACACGTGGTTATGCAATGTGGGGACGGCACATCTGGAGAAATAGTGGCGGCTGGTGACCAAGTAACGTGGGACAGCAACCGCCATCAGGTCGCGGAATGCTTCCGTCTACACCAGCCGGAAAGGCAACATTACTAGCGCTATGAGTCTCGAAATGTGACAATTTAGGACTGTGGCATGTGGGGCGTTGGCTGCGTATTTGCGCCTGCGTTCAAAGGTTTGCTGAATGGATAATTGAACGCTGCGCTGGGACAAGAACGTGCTTGATGGTGGTGTTATTTGTGCGTGGGCAACTTCAGGTGCAGGGCCGGAGGCTTGTTCGCGGCCAGCATGGACAGGGGATTGGCTCGCACGCACAACACGCGAAGACGTAGCAGTGACATCAGCAAGCACCGTTCCTCGACTCTGTTGTACTTCCCACAAAGTCAGATGCTTGGCTGACATGTGCCTGATCATGCTGGTGGTGGTCAGGCTGCTAGTTTTCGTACCCCTGCTGATGCTGGCATGGCAGGTGTTGCAAATGGCCTTTTTAGAGTCATCTGGAGCCAACTTAAAAAACTTCCAGACTCTGGAAGACCTAACATTTGCACAGGCACCTTTGTGTCGTGTTGTTGTTTCGGGGAACGGTTGCCTGCCTTCTGCCTGCGGACACGACCCTGCTTCGTACTGCCTCTTGGGATGCTAAGCCTCCCTCCCCCTGTGCACTGCTGTCCTTGCTCTGCATATCCTCCTGCCAGGTTGGGTCAGCTACTGGATCATCCACCACGTCGTCTTCCTCTTCCTTGGATAATCGCTGAACTGCTCCTCCTTCTCCTCATGTGCCACCATGATGACCGTTACAATAGTTAGGCTGTTGTTTCAGGTATACCCCCAGTGGTAAATTTTTACGCCCATTCTTTCAGAATGGGCATTACAACGACAGGAGACCCGCTCCTTTTCAATGGGAAAAATGTTTTGAGACCCTCCTGAACGTCTCTATCCAGGGACAATGTGGAGCCTCCCAATTTTTGGCTGCCCTGCCAAAAGGCTATACTACAATACACCCACTTCAGGTTTACAGGCCCTCCTGCACGTCTCTATCCAGGGACTATGTGGAGCCTCCCAATTTTTGGCTGCCCTGCCAAAGGGCTATACTACAATACACCCACTTCCTTACAATGGGCACTTCAGGTTTACAGGCCCTCATGCACGTCTCTATCCAGGGGCATTGGTGAGCCTCCCAATTTTAGACTGCCCTGGCAAAGGAAAATACTAGAATAGACCCAGTTCCTCAAAATGGGCACAATATGTCAAGACAGGGCTTCATGTACGTCTCTTCTCAGGGACATCGGAGTGCCGCACAATGTTTTCACGTAAAATCTTTCATGTAATCACAAAACGTAACATACACGAGTTGTATCTCACTATTGGGTATGTGCCCTTAACATTTCCACCCTGAATATTCATTTTGGTGTCATTTTGGAAGGTTTTCTGGTGACCCTGTAAAATTGGCGTGAAACTCGGACAAGATTGTTCACAGCTGTGACTTTTGAGTGAGAAATGCTTCCAGGGGTCTTCCCCATGGTGTTGCTATGTCTTTTGAGCACTCTTCTGAGACTTTTGTGACATTTTTAGGGTTTCTACATGCTACCGGTGGTCATTTCATAAAAATACTCGGGTCTCCCATAGGATAACATTGGGCTCGGTACTCGGGCCGAGTACACGAGTATCTCGGGATGCTCGGCCCGAGCTTCGAGCACCCGAGCGTTTTAGTACTCGCTCATCACTAATCATTGTCAATGGCTACTCACTTTCCCCAGTCCCTCACGCTAGGTGCCTCAGGGTAATCCATGACTCTTCTCTTTCCTTCAAGCTTCACATCCAGGCCCTTGCTACCGCCTGCCAACTCCAGCTCAAAAACATTTCCCGGATCCACACTTTCCTTGACCAAGACATGGCTAAAACACTTGTTCATGCCCTCAATATCTCCAGCCTTGAGTACTGTAATCTCCTGCTCACTAGCCTTCCCGTTAGCTCCCTTGCACCACTCCAATCTATCCTAAACTCTGCAGCCTGACTAATCCACCTGTCCCCCCACTATTCCCCAGTCTCTCCCCTCTGCCAAGCCCTTCACTGGCCCCCCATTTCTCAGAAGCCTCGGTTCAAAACCCTAACCATGACATACAAGGCTATCCGCAATTTGTAACCTCTGTACATCTGCGACATGGTTTCCTGCTACCTACCCTCATGCAACCTGCGATCCTCCCAATAGCTCCTTCTCTACTCCCCTCTCATCTCTTCTTCTCACAACTGCATACAAAATTTCTCCCGTGCATCCGCTATACTTTGGAACTCTCTGCCCCACCACATCAGACACTCTCCTACCCTGGAAGTCTTCAAAAGAAACCTGAAGACTCACCTCTTCCGACAAGCCTACAGCCTGCAATGAGCCTTAGTCCACCGCTCCACCGCATTATCAGCTCTGCCCTCTCCTACCATATCCTCACCCGTCCCTCGTAGACTGAGCGCTAGCGGGCAGGGTCCTCTCCCCTTCTGTACCTGTGTAACTTTATTGTCCATATGTATTGTACTTGTTTTTGTTTGCCCCTTCCACATGTAAAGCGCCATGGAATCTAATGGCGCTATAATAATGAATAATAATAATAATAATACAGTGCCCAAGTAAGAGGAATATACACTGTCCAAATAATGCCATCTTACAATGCACATATAGGAGAACCAAGGAGGTGGAGGGCTCAGACGTCTCCAGATCTCCCATTAGTAGGGGCGTAACTACAGCAGGTGCAGGAGTTGCGATCGCACCCGGGCCCTGCAGCCTAGAAGTCCCTTTGGCCTATAGAAAAAGGCTAATACTATTAAAGATTTGCAAGAATTGGGGGCCCTGTTGGAGCTTTCGTATCGGGGTCCCTGGGCCTGAGGTTACGCCACTGCCCATTAGATTGTATGAAGCCACTACTTCTAGTAATGTTCTGTATTTACCTTCACCTCAGAGTCCTTCCATCTTAGGTCTTAATTTCTGAAATATAAATTAAAATTAAAAAAACAATTAATGCTAAGCTGAAATGAAAAACAACAACAACATTCTGCCCCTGTCACAGTTTATACACAGTGTGACAGTATGGCCACAGAATACGGCCTCTGACCCAATTTTTCATCTATTTTTTCTTTGGATACAGCGCCACGTCTGACCATTGGAAGTGTTTAGTATTGCACCCATGCCCTAGTCAAGTGAATTCTTGTGAGAGGCAATAACCAGGCACAGCCCCTGTAAGCCCTTATCTACACATACATTACCTGTGAGCCTAAATGTCAGGATGATATGAATAGACAATGCAGAGATCAGAAGTATGGCAGTGGTGGCCACCCGGATCCAGAAGACTTCACATTTAGCAGTAAAATATGGTCACCATCTTCTCACTTCATGACTGATCTCCAGCACAGGTTGTTACCCGTACAGATGCCCATCTGACACACAACATTGACTCCTCCTGGAATATTGACTATCTGTGACCTTCCTAAAGATAGGAACGACATCAATGGGAATCTCTAAGCTCAAGTTAATGTTCTACAACTTCTATGATCCAAAGAAAGTTCTGACACACAACATCAGCCCATAATGAGTGGCTCTGGGTCACACATGGTATATGAGGAAGGTGTGATGAATGAAAATATGGAGTTACCTATTTTGATGGTGACTTCAGGATTGGCCCATTCTATGGTCCTCCCAACTAAACATTATATCTTTAGTTAAAATTGATATTCAAAAGTTCTACAAGGTCTTTCAAGGTCAATGTTAAAGTTTTGTAAAGGTCAATGTTATGGTACTCCTGCTCTCATCTTTATGGTTAGGATGTAAAGGTATGAAAGTGCAGGACATCTACTCATATTTGGTAATTATTGGTACTAGAGAGATGTTCTGCATCTAAATCAATATCAATATCTACTCATAGGACATATACAATAACTGAATTGAAGTGGCGATTGCAATAAATATTTTTCCAATAGTTAGGAATTCCATAATGATCAGAAGAATACAAGGAACAAGTGAAGAAAAAGACCAGCAGGTCGATGGCTTGATAAAGTCAAAGTAATTTCGGAGAAGACCCTGGTAGCCCTATCAAAGCTTGGAGAGGACCCTGGTGGACCCATCTAGGCTTGGAGAAAACCGTGGCAGACCTCTCTAGGCTTGGAAAAGATGCTGATGGACCTATCTAGTTTTGGAGCTGACCCTAAGGGACCTATCTAGGCTTGGAGGAGACCTTGGTGGACCTATCTAGATTGGAAAAGTCCCAGGTGGACCTATCTAGGCTTGGAGAAGAGCCTGGTGGACCTATCTAGGCTTGGAGAAAACCCCGATGGAACTATTTAGGCTTGGAGAAGACCCTGGTGTATCTATGTAAAAATACAGTTATATTATTTTAGTGACAGTGCATTTAAGTGACTAAGATACACAAATTTCCGAATGAGATCCGTTCATTAAAGTGCTGTATGTAATTTAAAATTTACATTGAGTCCCTCCGGTTTTAGAGTTTGCAACCTATGGATCCATTCTAATTCTTTGGTTTTCAATAACCCAACTCTATCTCTACCTCTTCTGGGCATTGGCACGGTGTCAATTAACCTGAATTTTAAGTCTTTTTCTTTGTGGTTCGCCTCCGCGAAATGTTTTGACACTGGCAAGTTCATGATTTTTTTACGTATAGTGTAACGGTGGTGGCTGATTCTCACTTTGAAGTCAAGGGTAGTTTCCCCTATATACCACAAGTGGCAGGGGCATTCGAGGAGGTATATAACGTGATCTGAACTACAGGTTAAAAAATGTTTGATTGTATATTCCACCCCTGTTCTTGGATGGCAAAATCTATTGCCTTTAATCATAAACGAACAATTAATACAACTGACACAGGGATAACATCCTGTTCTCTTCTCTCCTGTTAATGTAACTTGCCTACTTACTTTCATTGTGCCAATATCGGATCTAACTAGTAAATCTTTCATACTCTTCCCTTTTCTATATGACACCAAGGGGGAATTTTTATACTCCTCAATCTGGGTAAACATTTTTTCAACATACTCCAATGTTTTTGGACTATGTTTACTATACCTTTTGTTTCTTCCCCATACGTTAATATTAAAGGAATTCTTTTTTTCTCTTTATTTTCTTTGATTATCCTACATGCCAGTTTCTTCCTTTGTTGTTCCAGAATCACGTTTGGGTACCCCTTTGTCTGAACTTCTCAATTAGTTTATTTATTTCAAGATCCCTTTCTTCCTCATCGCTTACGATTCGATTTACTCTAATCATCTGTCCTAGCGGGATTGCTTTTTTGAGACTATTTGGATGCCCACTAGTGAAATGAAGAAGCTTGTTTTTATCAGTGGTCTTTGTAAAGTGTCGTATCAATTTGGCCCTCTTTTAAGAGTACCTTTACATCAAGGAATTGCATTTCTGTTGGGGAATGTACTTCTGTAAATTTTATTGTATCATCTATGGTGTTCATATAGCTGTAAAAGGACAAGAGTTCTTTTTCACTTCCCTTCCATATAATGAAAATATCGTCGACATATCTCCACCACCTCTCCACCTGGGAGAAGAGGTGGGATGTGTAGACGTAATTCTCTTCTAAATAGACCATAACAGCCCCCGCATACGAACATGCCATTCGGGCACCCATAGCTGTGCCCATCAGGGGTGCACCGAGCCCCACTGCCGCCTGAGCCGCACTGAGTACGGGGGGGGGTGCTGTTGGAGCCTGGGGCTGCCGCCCCTTCTACAATGACCGGCTCGCCACCGCCGCCTGACCCGCGGCAGTGATTGCCGGCCGCGGCCGTGAGTCCCGGGGGGGGGGGGGTGCTAGTGATGCCTGGGGCCCCTGCCGCCCCTTCTGTGCCTCTCCCGGCGGTCGCCGCTTACCTCCGGTGCGCGGGGTGAGCGGCCGGCGCCATGACAGGGGGAGGCTGCTTGCATTGAGGCGCCGCCCCCTTCTGCACTGCCGCTCCCCCTGCAGGCTGCCGCCTGAATGACAGGGCTCACCTTGTCCAATGGACGGTGCGGCCCTGGTGCCCATCAATTGTAAAAAGAAATCATCACCAAACTTAAAATAATTTTGCTTAAGAACTACCTCTAGCAAGTCTATGATCAATTGCTTGCATGGATCAGTGTAATCTGTTTTTTTAAAAAAAATCTGCGATTACTCTAATTCCCATTTCGTGTTTTATAAACGTATATAATGATGTTACATCAAAAGAAGCTAGTATATATTCATTAATCCCCATAAATTTGGTTTGCTCTTTATACCTTGTTAGATTTTCTAGGAAGTGTCCCGTGTCTTTAATATACGACTTTCCCTCATTTGCAAAAGGGCTCATGACTTTCTCCAGAAAAATTCTAATATTATAAAATATCGAATTGATTCCTGCCACAAAGGGTCTTCCTGGTGGATCAATCAATGATTTATGGATTTTGGGAACCAGATATAAAACCGGTGTCACTGGATTCTTTTCAAACAGAAAGTCATGTAAATTTTGATCAATAGTTCCTCCTACCAATGCGGTGTTTAATATTTTTTGTATATTTTTTTGTATTTCAAATTTGGGATCATTCTGCATTTTTTTATATACCTGGTTATCATCTAATTGTCTATAGACCTCCTTTAGATAGGTTTCCTTGTCCATGATGACTGTTGCTCCCCCTTTATCTGCTGGTTTTATTATCAAACCACCATCATGGACAAGTTCCTGTACTGCCTGAAATTGCTCTCTTGTTACGTTTGGTTTTACTAAGTCTTTTTTGGTGGTTTCTCTCAAAATTTTTATCTCTTGCTTGACTGCTTGCTCAAAGGCTTCTATTATAGGAATATCGTCATTGGGCGTAAAATCACTCCTACGTTGGATACCTAGTTTCTTTAAGTCCAACTCACTAGTAGTTTGCCCCTTAATTGCAGTTTTGTTATGAAAATGATACTTTAAAAGTACATTCCTAAAAAATTGGTGCATTTCTTTCTCCACTATAAACCAATTCACATGTGTGGACATACAATATGACAACCCCTTTTCCAAAATTTCTGTTTGACCAGGCGAGTGTTCTTTACCAGACAAGTTGACAATTAACTGTGATCCTTCTTTCGGTTTCCTTTGAACTGTTGTCCCTTTGGTTTGTCTTTCTTTTTATCTTAGATAGATAGATAGATAGATACGAGATAAAGAGATAGATAGATAGATAGATAGATAGATAGATAGAAATAGATAGATAGATAGAAATAGATAGATAGATAGATAGAAATAGATAGATAGAAAAAGATACATAGATAGATAGATAGATAGAAATAGATAGAAAGAAATAGATAGACATGTGCTAACAAGCGGTATATATTTGAGAAAAAAATGTAAAAACTTATGTTTTTCTTTTTAAAAAACTCAAAATTCTTATTTTTTTATTTTCATGGGGTTCTTGGTACACACATTGGCCAATGTCCGTTTGCTCTTCAGCCGCGACAAGGCGACCCCAGGTCTGATGAGTCCTGCGTTGACATCCCTGTCCTCCTTTTCCTCCCTATCCCACTCTTAAGTCTGTGGACACCATCTCAACCTAAGACCACCTGTGGGTGATGAGGGTGCAAAGTTGCAGACATGGAGCCAGATACTCCGTTCGTTATACACAAAACAGGAAAAAACTGCACAGCACTCACAGACATAATGTGACATTATGTCTGTGAGTGCTGTGCAGTTTTTTTCTGTTTTGTAGATAGATAGCTAGAGAGATATATAAATAGAGACATATAAAGATAGATAGAGAGATAGAGATAGATAGAAACTGTGAAATCTGTATGATACATTTTGACTAATTTAGGGTTTTTGTTTGTTTACAGACAGGACTTGGAGCAGCACTGCTGAGCCCGCAGCAGCATCTGGCATACAGTCACAAGGAATTGCAAGCGCCACCGAACACACGTCACAAACCGACACAGTAGAGGGAGCCGCCACTGACTTGCCACTATCTGGAACTCAGGTTGCCGGCACTCCAAGTTATCCCCTATAACAGGCCTCTGTTGCTACTTTGGTGGGTACCTCACTCCAGCGACAGAGGGCCTGTGATAGGTCAGTCATGCCAGAGTTTATCCACTTAAACTCGAACTTCCTGGAAGGTTTGACCCGTCTTGGTAACTGCGTAGAAAAAGGGTTTGAGAATATGAACACTCTTATCTGCGAAGTTAACAGACTCGATCGCCTGGAAGCCGACATTATTTTTTCTTGTATGGAAAAGTGCGTGGCGGATAACTTAGAACCTGAGTTCCAGATAGATGTCATGACTGCCTTTCTTCTCCAAACTCTTTTCTTCCCATCATTCTGGTACAGGTTGATCTTTGTCTCATCTGTCCATAGAATACTTTTCCAGAACTGAGCTGGCTTCTTGAGGTGTTTTTCAGCAAATTTAACTCTGGCCTCTCTATTTTTGGAATTAATGAATGGTTTGCACCTAGATGTGAACCCTTTGTATTTACTGTCATGGAGTCTTCGCTTTACTGTTGACTTAGAGACAGCGTACACCTACTTCACTGAGAGTGTTCTGGACTTCAGTTGATGTTGTGAACGGGTTCTTCTTCACCAATAAAGTATGTGGCGATCATCCACCACTGTTGTTATCCGTGGACGCCCAGGCCTTTTACAGTTCCCAAGCTCACCAGTCAATTCCTTTTTTCTCAGAATGTACCCAACTGTTGATTTTGCTACTCCAAGCATGTCTGCTATCTCTCTGATGGATTTTTTCTTTTTTTTCAGCCTCAGGATGTTCTGCTTCACCTCAATTGAGAGTTCCTTTGACCCCATGTTGTCTGATCACAGCAACAGCTTCCAAATGCAAAACCACACACCTGGAATCCACCCCTGACCTTTTAACTACTTCATTGATTACAGGTTAACGAGGGAGACGCCTTCAGAGTTAATTGCAGCCCTAAGAGTCCATTGTCCAATTACTTTTGGTCCCTTGAAAAAGAGGAGGCTATGCATTACAGAGCTATGATTCCTAAACCCTTTCTCCGATTTGGATGTGGAAACTCTCATATTGCAGCTGGGAGTGTGCACTTTCAGCCCATATTATATATATAATTATATATATAATTGTATTTCTGAACATGTTTTTGTAAACAGCTAAAATAACAAAACTTGTGTCACTGTCCAAATATTTCTGGCCCTAACTGTAAGTACTTTCAGGTTAGGGATGTAAGGCCATAAAGCTTTATTACTCCCACATCTACATGCTATACTACAACTAAAGATTGACTTTACATTTAAGTGTCATATATAGGTAAAATGTCATCAAAGGGAAAAAATACGATAATTACAACATCCCGTCCTGCCAGGCTAGATGTCCATGCTCAGAAACGAAATAAGAAGCAAAACTGTCCCTCTTGTTGCTGACTTCAACGCTTGACCTGAGGCTGTGTTCGTGGTATTCTGGCAAGTTGCTTGCAGGAATTGCATCTAGGTCCACGCAGTGTTTTTCTCTGACTTGGATAAAATTGTGGAGGACAACGCAGGCTTTGACAACGTGATCAATTGTGTCCGTTTTCAAATTGGTGGTAGTCCCAAGAATCCGTCATTTGGAGACCAGCAATCCGAAGGCACACTCCACTGTGCGTCTGGCCCGTGTCAGTCTATAGTTGAAAATCCTTTTGGTATGATTTAAGTCCCGGCTGGAGTAGGGCTTGACAAGGTTGGCACACATCTGAAATGCCTCATCACCAACAACAACAAAAGGCATCAGTGGTCCTTCACAGTTCGGCAGGGGTCGTTGCGGCGGAATATTGAAAGTGTTTCCATAAAGTTTTTGTCCCATGTCTGAGTCTTTAAATGATTTTGAGTCATTCAATCGTCTGAATTGGCCAACAACCACAGCTACAAAACAACAGTCAGCGTCCGCAATGGACATCAGTACAATGGAAAAATTTTTTTATAATTGAAGTATTCGGATCCACTTCCAGCCGGCTTCAGGATCCAAACATGTTTGCCTCCACGGCCCCCACGCAGTTGGGAAACTGACAAATGTCCTGAAATCTTGCTGCTTTCTCAAGCCAGAGTTGGGTGGTGGGGTGAGGGAGGAATTGTTGACAGAGGCCCTAATAAATTGCCTGACAGGTCTCTTCGACGATCCCAGAGAGCGTAGACAATCCGATCCGGAACTGGAAATGAAGCGAAGATAAAGCGACTCCGGTAGCCAGGAATCTGACAAAAAAATGGAAAAACGGTCAATTATATTGCTCTTTGAAGACAAATAAATAACATTGACAGTTTTTCAAGGTCTGTTTTTTTAAGATGATACGTACCACAGGGTCACCAAAAGCCCTTCCTTCGCAGGAATGGATCGACAAAGCTGGGTGTCCTGCCTGGTGATCGATCCTTCTATACGTCACAGCAAATCATTGAAGCTGTCTGGGGACATCCTGGTGAAGTCGTAGAACTTGTCCAGGTTCGCTTGAAGTTCCAGGTACAACGAGTGGTACACTCCGCGTCTCTCTCGAAACTCCACGATGGAGTGCTGCCAGAAACGACGACGACGACAACAAGGTCTTCGCTCTCTTTCTATTTGACGTTCTTCCTCACAAGCAATAGCAAATGAAACTGCCATCTTCATTGGTAAATCCAGATCGCGATAGAAGCTCCCAAAGCCGAGATCCATCTTGCCTCTGTGAACAGCTGCAAAGAAAGGGGTTTGACACTGGACAGGGTCTATTTATACCTTGTTCTTAAGCCACTCCCCATGGGCGTGCCAAGTAAACAAATGATGCTGGAAGGACGAAAAATGCAAAATAGTTCTTGGACGCATGCGGACGAAAAACGCGTACGCATGATGAAAACACAAGCAAACGCAAGGAAACGCTGCATTTTAACCAAGGAATGCGCATGAGATTGCGGACAAAAAACGCAGTGTTTGTATGCGTTTACATGCGTATACGCATGCGCATTGTACGCTGCTTTCACAAACACAAATGTGAAGGCAGCCTAAGGGAAACTCGGGAATGTTTCGTCTTTAAAAAGCCCGGCCACCTTAAAGCAGACTGCAGAATACGGAAAGCAAGAATGAGTCCGCTTAAAAAAACAGAACAGTCATCAAAAGTGAAAACAGCAGTAAAAGAAAAGTCTGCATATGTTGAAGTTGCATTTAATACCAGTACAGGCTCATCTGCAAAGCATATATGGTGTATATACTCTGGTGCTAGTAGCCATATGATAAATGATAAGGACTTCTTCATTGACCTTGATGAAAGCAAGTCAGAAAAGTTCATCTTAGCTAATGGTCACTATATGACTTCAGAAGAAGTAGGAGACTGCTACTTCCACTGTCCAGTTTCCTCATCACAAAGCTGAAAGATCCCAGTAAAGGATGTCCTCTATGTTCCCAGTCTGGAAAGCAATCTTCTGTCTCTAAAGAAGCTTACGCAAAAAGGGAATGTAGTTATTTTTAAAGATAACAGCTGCATCATCTCAAAGGAGGGTCACACTCTTGCAGAAGGACATTCCAAAATGAACTTTATCGGCTAAAATGCAAAGAAAGAGTGAACAGTGCTAGACAAGATTTGCATAAGAACTGTATCCATGTATGGCACAGACGTCCTAGGCACAGAAACCCAGAAGCAGTAAGGAAGCTAAGTCAACTAGCAATGGTGTTGAAATAAAGCAATGTAGTCAAATGATGAAGTGCACTAGCTGTCTTAAAGGAAAAATGTCCAGGAAATCCTTTCCTAAAGTAAGCAGCACTAGATCTGCACAGCCACAGGATTTGATACACACAGATGTTTGCAGTCCAATGAGTGTTCAAACTCCACATTTCCACACATTTATTGATGACTACTCCAGATATACAGTCGCCTGCCTGCTTCACAGTAATGATGAAGTTCCACAGAAACTTGAAGAATATCTTGCCGTAGTATTTAACAAGTTTGGAAGAAAACCAAAAGCCCTGCGTGCAGATAATGGGACTGAATATGCAAGTGATAAGGTGAAAACCATTGTGAAAAAGAATGGAATCGTGTTCCAGAGTACCATTCCATACAACCCAGAACAGAATGGCATTGCAGAGATAAAGAACCGCACTCTGTGAAAGTGGAAGAAGTATGTTGTTTGATTCCAATCTACCTACAACGTATTGGGGAAAAGCCATCATGACAGCTTGCTGTCTTCAAAACAGACTGCCAAGTAAAGACACAAAACATCATATGAGCTATGGAACTGTGAGAAGCCTAACCTGAAGCACCTCAGGACATGGCCACCATTAGACCCTTACATGTCTTAATGATTAAGGGGCCCGCCAATTATTGGAGGGGGCGTGGCTATCTGAACTGCCATAGGGGGCCCGGGCAAGCTAGAGGGGGTGTGGCCATTAGGAGCAAGGAGACCGACCCCCCTTTGACCAACACGCGGCTCTTTGCCAGAGAGCTGCGCAGCCGCTGGTCAGAGAGCAGTCAAATGATGATTCACTAGACACAGGCTGGCTGCAGCTGCAGCACAGCCTGTATACATAACATACCGCTGACTCTCTCAACTTGAGCGGCTCCGACGGCACCCGACAGGGTGACTCAGTACACACACCGCAACAAGCTGTCGTTTGAAGAGGCGATCACCTCTGCGAATCACCTCTGCGAATCACACAGGGGCCCGCAAAATCAAGAGCATTAATGGGTGCCACACAGCCGAGGAGTGTAAGAAGAGGGACGTTGCTGTCCTCCACCTGTCACACGAGGACGAGGCAGCCGACAGCCTCCACCAGCTGCCACTCAGTAAATCACTCACATCTGCCACCGCTCATGCGGATTTTAGCTCAGATTCTGCATAGGGTATTTTAATGTCTGACAATGTGGCCTTGAAGTTAGAGGCTCCGGGAGCCTCATAAGTTCTGCACTGTGTGGTTTTCCTATCAGATAACCTATGTGTGGCTGATGGGCGCTGCAGAATCATATACTAATAAGCCAGCAGCCGCCTCCATTGTGCATTTGTCCCGCAGCCATCTCCATTGTGTATACGGACAGCTGCAGCCTCTATTGTTTATTCTTTATTGCGTTCAGCCAGCAGCAGTCTCCATTGTCTATGCAGCCCACAGCTATCAGCCATCTTTACTGTATATTGTCTATTGTTTGTACAGCTGTTGTGTATCAGCAGCCTCAAGTGTTTTGTGTGTGTGTGTGTAATATATAATAGAGAGTTTAAAAAAGGAAAAACAGTACAAAAATATAGAAAATAGAGGACTTTATTGCCCAATGTGTGGCCATGCCATTGAGCAATAATGGAGTGGCCACACATTGGGCAATAAAGTCAACTTTTTTCTATTTTTTTTGTGCTGTTTTTCCTCTTTTTAGTCTATTCTAAGGAACCATCTGGATTGCTGGTTGGGAAAGCTTTGCACATAAATTGAGGTAATTTTTGGTGCTGTTCCAATTTTTCACTATTAATATAATATATTTTGGGTGGAGGCGGAGCATGGGTGGAGGAGGAGCATGGGTGTAGGTGGAGCACGGGTGGAGGCGGAGTTGGTTGGATGGTGGGCGGAGTCTTGGGGGGCCCCCATATTTTGGCAGTAAGGGGCCCTGAAATTCCTAGTGGCAGCCCTGCCAGCGAGGAAGAAACAGAAGAACCAAGTCATCCTCCAATCAGGAGATCAGCAAGACCAAACAAAGGAATCCCAGCTAGACGCCTTTCTTATAGGGTCAGAACACTTCCTGAATCAGAGCCACAGTCATGGCAAGGAAAAAGAGTCCTCAGTAGCCAAAGATTTGTCAAACCTCCAGCAATGAGAATTACAGACAAGCAGTGGGGGCTCTTCTGTATAAAAGCACAGCCAAGGATGTATTGGACTTGCCAGCAGTGAGAAGTTCAGTGCAAGGACTTAGCACATCGACGTTAATCATCACCACTTACGTGTTTTAGTGGAACGTGATGTACTAAAATTTGTGAGTCGGACAAGATGTTAGCAGATGGTATGACAAAACAATTGCCAAGAGCCAAGTTTGAGGATTTCAGAACCGCTTTGGGACTAACAGTATAAGTTAGCTGTTGAGTGGGGGTGTTGGAATATGTTAAGTGAATTGTCAGTAAAGTTAGTTTAAAGAAAAAAAAGGAACACTCCCAGAGGCTCACACACAGGAAATACCATGTGACTGTAACCAGTTTCCTGTGTCTGTGCATGTGAAGAGAAGCACAGCAGCTTGCTGATAATGCAAAGGGACATTTAAGATGTATATTCCTGTTTCCACAAAGCCCTTCATATCTGTACCAGTTTTTTGCTAATTAAAGCTAAGTTCTGTTGTCAACACGCTTTCAGTGTATCTTGAATGATCCGCTGCCTACAAGCACACTATCAGGTGTCTTATTTGGCTGAGCTCAGTACTCCCTCCCGCCAGCTTCTCACTGCTGCTTCTTCTGTCTGTCATCAGCCTGTCACAGTGCAGGAGAAGGCTCCGCACCCACCAGTCTGTGTATGTCCCCAACTGTCTGTCTTCACAGACCACGGTCCCAAGCAGGAGAGGAGACCAGGACAGATCACCACTTTTGTCATCACAGATCAAAGATGACAGATGACAGTAGCGGCAAACTGTCTCGGTCTCCTTTCCTGCTAGTGCCCGCGGCTTGTGACTGTGAGGAGAGGAGACCGGCACAGAGACTGGAAGTGGTGGGGTCCTCTCCTGCATTTTGAGTGGCTGATCATAGAAGAAGCTATGAGAAACCTTTGGGGAAGCCGGAGACGAAGGCAGGAGGGAGTAATGAGCTCAGCCACATAGGACGCCTGATATTGTGCTATCACCATGCACGATGTCAGACATAATGTGCCTTTTATATATAGTGACAGGGAGTAAGGGAGTGAGGGGGGTTTCGCTTAGAGCCATCAGGGGAGTAATAAAAGAAACCCAGCCCCTCATAGTGATGCTGTGATGCACATATGTTAATTTGCTGCACTGTTTTCCCGGTGTTTGATGACAGTTTTCTCTGCAATCATACATGTAATCATTGAAGTAAAGATTTGATTGCACTCAGTGTCTCAGAGCCTGTAAGGTTGTGGCTTCACTTTATACCCCTAAATCCTGCTGGTTGGTTCCTTTAGAGTCCATCAAGTTCAACCTATAGCCTAACATGTTGATCCAGAGGATCATCTTTAGGATCATTCTTTCTCCTAATCACAATTATCTTCTCTTTAGTATAATATTTTTGCAACATTCATAATGTTTTATACTATAAAAATAAACCGTATCTACTAGACCAGAGACACTCACTGTATACAGTTGTTATATTAACTACAAAACATAACAGGAAATGGGTGAGACCGGCCGGGCCTGTGGCTGATGCTCCTTTCTCTAAAATATGTATATGGCTGTAGAGTTGCAACCACATGTATGTTGGTGTTCACACACTAAAGTCACACTCCATATTATGGCCAATGAACTAATCAGGTGACACATTCAGTATTACCAGTCAACTGCAATTTTTAATAATTGCAAAATATTGACCATTTATTCGTGACCAACCTTGGGCAATGACTCATGATACCAAGTTGAAATGAGAAGCGATAACCACTAGAACATGAAGTACTGTGAAAATACTTTAACAGATCAAAGTCACTGTTTTCAGAAATGTTCCTTACAATACAGAATAACTAACAATCTCATCAACAAAAATCTGTTATCCTCCTTATCATTTATAAAAGTTTACATTTCACCAGCTTGTTCTATGTTGACATGGACACAGGATGTAATAGTGGCTGCAGAGTGGAATTTTTTTTCTCAATTTCGCCATAACAATGTGGTGATATTTGCAATGAAAGTATTTTTTTCGGTGTTATCTGTCATGCCATGGACTCGCGAGTATCAGAAAAAAAGTACATGACAATGGCACATTTAACAACGTTCTCCAGAGCACTACACAAAACTACTGACAGGGGAACACCAAGGGAGACAAATACAATGGAGGGCCCTGCTTATAGGGAATGGGGGAAAGGAAACCTCCTGAACTCACCTTGTAGCTGTGCCCTGATCTCCCTACTGTCCCTATACAGGTTATCTCACCCCATCGCCGAGCAGAATACCTTATCCCTTGCTGGTCCTGATGATAACCCTCAATAGGGAGATGACTGACGGGAGAACTAGTCCCAATCACTGCAATAAACAAGGCAAGAGGGGAATGAAAGACAAACAGGGAAATGACAAAACAACTTCACAGCTGCTGCGCCTCCACTAGGCAGCAGACAGGTTAGCAATGGTCAGCTTTTCCAGAATAGTACCTTCACTTCAGGTACAGTAGGTAGGCCAGGAATGGACTTCAGTCACCAGCAAGGAATTCTGAAACATGTGACCATATAAAGAAGATGAGTGTGTTAACAAAGTAGTCACACCTGGAAAGAAAACTAAGAAGCTTGCTAACGCTCCAACACTGCCAGAGGAAAGAGACACATTTAATATGACGTTTCAATACAGGAATGAGACACAGGTCCCAAACCTGCCACACTCGTGAGGTTGTCAAAGAGATTTCACTGGGATCGTATTCTTTTTCTCCCTGTATTGTGCTGACCAATCATAAGCACGAAGCAACACACAAAGAAATGAAGACCACGCCCCCACCATAGCTCTGATCGGGTTTCAAATTCTTGAACCATCTGCACCATGGTAAAGAATTTGATGCAAAAAATAAACAAATACCACAAGATAAAAAAGAAAAAGGACTTAAAAAAATCCACAGATAGTGGAGCATTGCCTTATTTGTTTTAGGCTTGGAGAATTTGTTGACCCTTTTGTTGAGCCAGATTCTTCCAATTGTTCATGATTTTTGAACAAAATGAATTATTTATTTGTCTTTGAAGTTTTATTACATTTTTGAACATTAGAAGTTACCAATATTGTCTCTTATAAAAGTAAATTGGAATTTACAATCTATATACAAATCTGCAATATACACTTATGGTGTAGGAGAGATGTAGAAAAATACTGTTGGTGGAAAAATGAGTCATTTGCTTGATTGACCAGATTCTTCATGAAGGAACAATATCAACTCTTTATCAGGAAACATAACAGGACATTTGCCTCTTGTCTTGTCCACACATTGTCATGTTCATCATCTGCTGATCATCTAACATGAGTTGGTTGGGTTCCAATCTGTTGTGGATTTTGCATTTTGGGTCAGGAAGTTCACATTTCACCTCATGTCCTGTAGGATATATTCATTAGACTCTGAAAAAAAACTGCATAAATTAGACAATAATGTCCATATAATTCTAATACATAGTGCCCAAATAAGAGGCCTTGGCGCTATCTAACAATAACATCATATGAGGTTGTTCAATGCTATTTGTGTTTCCCAACTTTGGTGTCATATTTATCAGTAATGTATAGGTACCTCAGTCACAGATTCCCGACTTCTTAGATTTGATCTGAAATATACCATAAAATAAAATATGAGATTTTTTTATAACTATGTCTGTTACAATAGGAGTAACACAACTTGAAGGCTACTTTCAATATTTTCATTGCAAGATTCTTGAAAAGACATCAGCCAAAGAGCCACTGCGAATTTGGTGACGCATCCCGCTCCCAGGCTTGCCAGTTGGCCGGAGACGTCAGAGAAGCAGGTTTTGGGTCGGCGAAGTGGCCCGCAGTGCACATGCGCCGGCGTTCATTGTGAGATGAAGAAACATTGAGGTATATAAAGGGACTAATGCACAAAAAAAGTATGAACTGACTGCTCCTTATGGGGGAGGCCTGTTACTCCACACTGTTACCCCCTGAAGAAGTGGACCAAGAAACGCCCGTAGGAGATACACTTTAGGGGTTGTCCATATTGTGCAGGATCCTATCTGCCAAGGGTATGTGCAACAATGTTTGTTTGGCTGATGTGAGGGATTGCATTGTCTTTTCTCTCACACAGCTGAGGGAACACTGTGGTTATCTCTGGGATGTGCAATTCGCAGTTTGTATGGTGTGTCACAAATATCTCAACTATGTGCATACAGTCAGATGTCTGCAAAGTAAAGATTTACTCCTATGACCTTTGGTACTATAACTGATGTATATGTGAGCTGTACTGCACCCTTTATCTGGAATGTGTACCCCCCATATTTCTGTTTAT